>JAMKCH010019912.1:0-93286 GCA_023653785.1 Ophioderma brevispina
AAGGATCATTAAAAGTGTATAGTTTTGCCCTATCTCAACCGGTAGTTTAAGTACCTACAGACCTAACAGTTCAGGTCATCCTGGGGGTAAATATTTCAAATGATCCATTTGAAACCAATTCAAATTGGCTCGTAGAGGTCATATTAAACAGAAAATGTTCATTATATCAATCCCTACATGATTCAATATTGACTATAGAGCAAAAAGAAAAAAAAAAAAAAAAAAAAAAAAAAACATGACCCCCATAGAGCCTGTAAACCCCATCACACTTGCCCCTGTAATTTTGCATTATGACCACATCACCTGTTTAAAATATTCCCTTTGGTGTTCTGTCACTGATGAAGACTTTGACACATCTTTCAGAAGAATCCGAACACTTGTAAAATTTACCCCCAGGATGACCTTGAGCCTTTTCCGCACGGTCGGAGACCGTCCTTTGTTATGGGTTTTAACCCGGAAGTTATAACCCCATAGGATTGCAT
The DNA here is from genome assembly GCA_023653785.1 of Ophioderma brevispina. NCBI lineage: Eukaryota > Metazoa > Echinodermata > Ophiuroidea > Amphilepidida > Ophiodermatidae > Ophioderma > Ophioderma brevispina. The sequence continues at coordinate 483 of JAMKCH010019912.1, forward strand.
GGAACAAACGAATACATGGGTGCCTTTCTAGAAGTAATTTAGGAACTGGTGTGATTCGTTTTAGATGAAAAAGATTTGTATTATAGATCCGTATAAGTCAAGATAAAGTCGTGGCGAATGTGCATTGTAGTTATTGTTCTTCAAGATTGCAAAGATTTTAAGATGTTGTTTAGCAAATCATGAACCTCTACATTAGTTTTTGCATGCGAAAACACTGTACAAATCCGTATAGGTTTCTTTCCACCTCCGCTTAACGGCGTATTAGCCACTTGGCTATTTATACTAGGGCGTGATACCAACTTAGCTAAGGATTCCGTGCTCTGGTAAGTTTGTCCTCGCTGATATTCGCTGTTGCCCTCTAACTCTTTGGCACGTATATAATATCACCTCGAGTTCTAACTATCTGCAAAACGCTATGATCGGCAAGGTACCAGTCTAAGTCCGAACATGTGGTACTGGTATACACTATTTACTACAGCAAACTAGGGCCAAACACTCAGGATTATGTGTTATCCAAATTCAATTTCTTTGTGTCAATATGTGACTAAAAGTCCTTGAATAAAATACAAACACCTGAAGTCAAGCGATTCCACCAAAGTCTAGAAGCAATTGTAGTAAATTATCGTTATGACCAAAGTCCGACATGCAATGACATAAGATGTTAAATCATGAGAAAGTGTACGTAATCTTACCTGTCATAAGCGGATCATGTATCGTGTATTGAGGCCGAGCTTCATCAGCTTCATTTGGTCATTTACTCAAATATTAAAAAATAAGACACCACCGGAAAACACTAGCGAAATAAGAAATCATCTTATGTTGTTTTTTAAGTCATTTTTTTCAGGTTCTTGCAACATTGTACTCTAGAGTGTTTTACAATTACTGGTGACATGCAACCAAAATGCGGGTATAAATTCGCTAATTTTTATAGTATTTACTATCATACACCACCACACACTGTAATATCACAGTGCATTTACAGCAAATACTGTAAAAATGAAATGAAATTTACAGATCGTATTTCTTTCCCATCGTCGGCGCCCAGTCGAAAATCCGGATGGGGGCGGACACTCTAAACATGACTTGTCGGTACAGCCTATCATCTGCCAATGTCTGCCCCGGATCCAGCTATGTATTGTGTAAAAGGGTGTGTCAATTGGCCATAATTTAACTTAAAAATATCAAAAAAATACAATAGATAAAAACACACAGCATGGTAAAAAGTAAATCACTCAAGTGTAATTTTAGGCATTAGCCTGTTTTCTTGATTTGCAACATGACTGGCGCAACCAGACCCTACTCTCTTAAATGGAAGAATTGAGGTGAGGGAAAAGTCCAAATTTAGCTTGAGAAATCAGTCTTAAAAGCTCTTAAAGATCGAAAATTCACACCAAATTCCTTGATTTTCATCGAATTTAGGACTTTCCCTCACCCGCATTTCCCCATGATTGATTCACTTAGGGCCACTTTTCTCCGACCCCCCTACCACTTATTGGTTTGGGAGTTTGGGAGTTTCCTTTGGCTGGCCCATTTTGGCAGTAGTAAATTTCTCCTGGCTCATTATAAGTAATGTTGGGGGAACCTTGATAGCTCCTGACTTAACACGTTTAAGGCCGATTGAGGCATAATGAAGTGTGAATTTGTGACAGCTGAAAGCAAATAGGCCTAAAGAGATATGGTTGGAGAAAATATTGTAATGTCGCTGAAGTTTTGCATGAGGTGAATAGTGATCACCCGTTTATTGCCGCTCTCCCACTCAACATCATCTATGTTCCTTTGCGTAATGTTCACCTGGCGTATAGCTCATGTTGAGAAAGGGGCCTAAATCTTGACACTCTTTGATTTAACACATGTGAAGGCAGATAAAAGACAAATAAGCGAAGGCGTGGAGAAAATATTGTAATGTCTGTGAAATATTGCGTTAATGGACAGTGATGAACCCGTTTAGTGACCGCTCCATCACCCATTCAAATCACTATCGATTGCGAAAGCGCGGCACCCGCTAGTGAATTGTATTCCGGCAGTCACCAATGTCAACGTGGCAACGTGTAACCTTGGAGACGATCGCGAAATGGTGTTGTGCCCTTGTGTAACGGTAATATTAAAGCAATAAATGCAAACGGGAGAAACCAAATTTCATTTAAAGGGAGCACCTTTTGTGATCCGCAACCTCATCCCCCCCCGACTTGCCATCATTAGTATCATCATCAATCTTGGTTCCATAACTTAAGCCTATGGGACTTTTGTGAGGACATTTCAACATTTTTAAAAAATTAAATTTATAACAGTTGTATTTAAAAGTTAATTAAAACAATCCTATTCAGCAGTGATCCACAAGAGTTGTTTTTTCTTGCTAATGATTTGGGCTTTTAAAAGTGTAATTTGTGATTTGGATCGTGGCGAAATTAAGTGATGTTTTTCTCCCCATTGTGAATTTATCGCTCTCAATGGTGGCAAAAATTCTGCAACATTTTGATGTTTTGGTGAGTCAATTTTGTGCCTTTAAATCAATAGATTTTTGATTTTATTTAAATCTATAGTTAAAGGTTTTTCAATATGAACATGTTTCATTGACATGCGTATAACCTGCCACAAAAACATGATTCATTAACGATTGACCGTGGCAATGTCCTTTTTAAAAGAATTTTTAATTTTTATTCCACCATAAGTTTATTAAACTACAATCCATATATAGGGCAAACTATACTTTTTTTGAATCCTTGGGACATGAAAAAAATTTGGAACATTACATATTCAGGACATTGAAATTTTCGTAATTTTACCCCTGTACAAACTTTGCCCCCTTATTTATGAAAAAGCACAAAGATGATTTTTGGGGACTTTTTAGTATATTATTCTAGCCCATTTCTGCACCAATTCTCGACATTTTCAGCTTGTTCCCGAATTTCCACCTTCCATTGTTTATTTGATTAATACTCTTTGGCCTAATTAAAGGCCCTAACACGTGTACACACGACCATCAGTCCAAGTGAAACAAACTTGCGGTTTTTGATGCTAGACATGCTAATGTCATATTGCAACCCCTATTCACTACTGTGCTAAATTGATGGTTAACTATTAAAACGGCAGTTTTTTTTATCTGTATCTTTAGAAAGAAGGGGATTTTAAAGCTGAAATTCAGGCCACAAGAGAAAATACGACCTCATCTTAATATCAAAATTGATACTACTATGGCCGGGTTAAATCAAGGGTGTCCCAAAGATGATCGGAACAAGCACCTTTAATGTGCCTCAATATCAGTTGTTCCTGAAAGGCGTAGTTTTCAGTTGAACAAAAGACAATTGCAAATAAACACCATTTGAAGATTATTTATAGGGCTGGTATTTGCAAAAGGATCTATACCTTAGATCTGGGTTTCAAAACCAAGCTTAGTCCATCATGAGTGGATCTTTATTCCTTCATGTATGCTGAAAAGTTGAGTAATAAGTGATAAACCTGTTTAATATTTGGTTGGATGATGCAAAAACAACATTGGGTGGAATTCTTTAGAAAGTGACATAGCCGCAAGGGAATGATGCTGGTTTTTAGTCCCATGCATACTATATTTATCTATGTTTATCTTTCAAAAGACAGTCCATTTAATAATACTAGGAAGAGTCAATACAAACTACTACCGTAACCACTCGGGGATAAGCCCACCCTTTGGTATAAGTCCCGGACCCCATTTTTAGAAGACAATACAGGTTCTAGCATACACTTTGGTATAAGCCCAGGTGGTAATTTGAGAGCATGTCAGGAAAACGAAACCGCCAATCTAGGGCCCAATGCGTTGGGATGGCTTGTTTGCTAAAATTACCTCTGAGGAATTGAGGGAAAATGGAACTTTTATTTTTAATGTTTGAAGCTCTGCTCCAACTAAGTGTACATATTATGGTATCTGGTATAATATACTTTTGAATGATTTTATTGCATTTTGTATCTGATGTTTGCTCAACTTCTAGCCCCTCTCCTGGTAATAAGGCCCACCCCTCTTTGTTGAAGTAAATCTTCCTTTTTGGGGGGGGGGGGTTGGCTTATACCCGAGGGCTTACGGTAAATTTCTTGATATTTATATTGTCCTTGAATTCAGTACGGTTTTTACAATTTAGTAAGGAAAGTCTTTTTCCACATGTCTGTGTGAGCTAAATATAGCAAGGGAGCACTTTAAAATTCCTTAATGGTAGTGTTAAAATAAACCATCAGTGCTTTGGTTCTGCATCCAAATGACTTTTGTGTATAGCACATAATAGGAAATCAATAACAGTGGTGCTTTTAAAACGCTCCTTCTCCAAATCTTGAAATCTCAGATTGATAAAATAGTGTAATTGCATTCGAAAGAAATATCAGGTCAACTGTGGTGGGCGCTGTGTATAGCACCTGCAACTGGGATTCCTCTTACTAACACTGTACAAGTACACGATGCCAATCACAAGTGTTACAGATGTTCGCAATATGCAGCGCCATCTTTTTGGCCATTTCGAGTTAATACTTCACCGCCATTAATGACTGCAGTTGCAAGCAGCCATAGCGGTTTACCAAATTTTAAAAAAATTATTAGACCAAAAACCCAAAAATCAGCTCCTGGTTGCAATAAGTAAGAGTCATTGCCATCCAAAAGAACACACATCTAGAATGTAACATAATCATATAGTTATATTTGGAAAAAAAGAAAAGTGTTTTTTTTTTTCATGCAAATTTCTGACACAACTTTCCAAGGAGCACTGAGGCCCATTTTTAATTCCTCCTCCTGGCCACAATACAATATTTTCTTACGTAGTTCAAAGTTGTTCTGAAAACACTTTCTACAATTGGGATCAATTTTCTATTTCTGAATTGTTCAACTCGCAGTGCCTTTGTATATGTACTTGGCAAGCCTGTTTTTCCGTCATTTAACACAGTCAAGGCTGGAACGGAGTCAAGACTATAACATCAATCGTTAATTTTTGCCTGTTGTATACGTGGTGATTGCCGTACTCTGCATATGAAGCCTATTGTAAGTTGCGGTACGGTAATTATGTTCAAATAGACATGATTGTTAAAACCCTGTGATCACCACGTAGGACTTCCAATTTTGAACGCTCAATGGTGAGATGTGTTTGAAACTCGCATGTTAACATTCACATGAAATTAATGATAAAGAAAGTAAAGGCCATTGTTTAACGACCAAAAAGTAAGCGAATGGTTTCACGTTGACATGGATACGAAAGTGGGATTTATCAATCGTAATAATTGAATCTCCGATGAAAATATTGCCATATAATAAAGCTTACAATCAGCTGCAAGCATTTAATCACATGAATAAATTAAGCAATCAGATACTTTTATAACATTTCTGTAAATTAACTAATCAGCTGCCTTTTTTTTCTCTCTATACATTACTTTTAGAGGCCTGATGAAAATATTGGCCATTATAAAGCTTACAATCAGACTTGCAAGCAGCTTAATCAAATGATATAAATTAACCAAATCAACACTTGATACATTCTGTGAATAAACCCAATCAGCTACATTTTTTTTCTATCTATACATTAATTTTAATATTCTGCTGTCGCCAATTTATGTATCTTGTCTTGCATATGGGCATATCAGAGAGTGACTGACAAATTTATTTTCTACAAACATTATTATCCCCACTGTGAGCTTTCATATTTTATAGCTCGGAGCAAGCAAAGCTCTCTGTTATCAACTAGGGGTATGGCCATAGCGGGTGTTTTGAGTCAATCCCACAAGGCCCCCAAGCATTGGGAATGGCATCATTCACCCCAATAGGGGCATGTGATTCCACAAAATCCTATTCTTAACACAATCAAACCCTGACTTTAATGCTATTTAGCCTACAAAGCATCGTTTTTAGCATGAGTAACTCCCCCTGTTTAAGCGGGCGTAGCGAAGCCAAGTTAAAACTGCGAAGCGAAGCAGCGAACGAATCTCTGCAACTCCAAACAACTGTTTCCATTAACAATCTTTCTTTAAGTATGTTAACCCCTATCATACCACCTCAGCGCAGGCCTTTTCGAAGGTCTGCCTTGACTAGAGTTGTCATTGATGTGGAAGGGTTTTTCCAGGCAAAAGTTACATCATTGCTGATTGTTAACAATCCTCCATTGCGATGTCCATGTCTTCAGGAAACCACAGAGAATCATAAAACACCGCCCAACCAACCATGAATGTCCTTGCACCGAGAGACCACATTCGACAATGACGGAAGTGCTATATTTGGGAGAACACGTACCGAAGTAGAAGCAACATCAATGCCTGATGTAACAACATCCGAAGTCCTCACATTGAGCTTAGTTCTGTCATAATTACATCTGTCCTACAAACCTCCATCAGTAGCTTCGTAGCACCCTCCTCAACCCTGGGAATTCCACCAAACCTCACATTCTTCAGTGGCGACTTCAACAGCATATAGTACCCAATGGGCTACATTGAAACTAAGAAAGACGGACAAGCTGTCGAGAATGGATCAGACCAGTCAACATCTATGTCTCCTTTCATGACTCTAATCTGCCGACATCATTTGCATAGTGCCCGCTGGAAGAGTGGTTATAACCTGATGTATCTATGTTAGCAAAAACATCTCTAACCTTGGTAGCAAGATTGTTCTGGAATCCTGTTCCACTAACTCACCAATCGGACCAACGGTATCCAAGTCAGTGCTGCAGTAAGACCAAACACAGTCCGTTTTAAGCCGCCGTTAAAACTACAGGAAAGCAGGCTGGCAAAGATTCACTGATTATCTGGATCAGAACGTGAAAGAGGATTGCTCCAAAACCCCTAATTATACAAAGTTTGCCCAACTAGTGAACAATACTGCCTGGAAATTCATACCCAGAGAGGCGTAGGACCGAATATATACCAGGCCTTGCCAAGGAATGTGCTACAGAATCAATAGTATAGTCCCATGTTTGAAGCTGATCCTTTTTGTGCTGAACACTGCTAAAGGTGAGGAAGTCTCGAAGAGGATCTCCCAGAAAAGATCAAAACCTGGCACGTTTAATTGAATCCACGATATGACCCATAACAGTAAGCAAGCATGTTCTATACCATGCCGAAAGCTCCGAGGGGATCCAACAAAACCTCCCACAGCATCCAAATGTTACATACAGAACAACCCAACCATTGCCCACCAACTCTTTTAAATGTCAATGCAGCACGAAACCCAGAAATCAAACTCAGACCCTAAGAGGTATAGTGGTGACCAGTTGTCGTAACCAGCGTTGGGTCCAGGGGGGCAGACTTGCCCCCCCGGACACTAAACTGGGGCTTATAAGCTAAAAAATGGGGACGAAAGAAGGGGAAGAAGAAGGGAAGAAGAAGGAAAAGAGAAGAGAAAAGGGAATGAGAAGGGAAAAGAGAGAAAAAAGGGAGGAGAAGGGATAAGAGATAGAAAGGGGCAAGAGAAGGAAAAGAGATAAAAGAAAAAGGGGAACTTGATGGAAAGAGATAAGAAAGGGGAAGATGCTTTGCGTCTCCCCCAGGAGAAGCAGCAGGCCTTACAACATCCTACTGAGCACTAAAACACTTGGCCCAGTACAAAGGAATGGCTTCCCTTGAGCTCTAACAATTGCTGCCTTATTTAATTCCCACAGGTTCCCAAGATTCTGTGAGGAAAGCACATGTTATTTCACTCCTAAAGCATGGGAAGATCCATCCAATCCCAAAAAGACCTATATCACTCCTTAGTCATATCTATAAGCTCTTTGAACACCTCCTGCTCAATCGTATCGCACCGGTGATAGACGAACACCGTCATACCAGAACCAGCAGGTTTCGGCCAGCAAATCAACACAGCCAGTAACTCACCTACTCACATTAGGATGGTTTCTAAAGTGTAAGGGTTAACCGGAGTCTGTGTTCGCGACCCCTCACCAAGCATACGACACTGTTATTCACAGATGCCTACTCCATAAGATCCTGGAAAGTACCAAGGACATCCCCGAGGCTGACTGAGCTTATCCTTGTTGCTTGGCTAACAGGAATTATTCTTGTTCAGCGAGGAAGCGAAGAGAGCCATGGCGTGGTTTGGATGAACTCACTCACTTATTATGAGGAAAACCACCTACTTGCAAATTCCAGCTAAGACACGGTGTTTGGCTTTTCCATCTACGCAACCGTGAAGAACCAAATGTCAGCTTAAGTTACCTTGTCTGGAACTCCCCTGGAGCACCTTTGATAACCCTCCTGTCTACCTAGGAAGTCCCCCCTTGGACCGCACTCTCTCTTCTAAGACCCACATTGAGAGACGAAGAGTAAAGTATTCTCACGCAATAACATCTTGGCACATACTCACTGGCACCAGATGGGTGCTCGCCCACTTACCCTAAGTTCGACGGCACTTGCCCTGTGGCTAACTCATGTCAGAGTATGCCTGCCTGATGGGAAGATCAACCCATGCCAAGAACTTGATCCAGCGTTAAATGCCTCCCCCATGCCTGCTTATCAACAGGATGCCTCCGTCCACCACCAACGAAAACTTGTACATCTAGCAGGAATTGCTCCACCAGACATCCGTCGTAGCGAGCGAGCATGCAAGAGCGTAACGCCTGCCAGTGATCCAATGTGAAGCACCCTCTTTCCTGGACAAGATACCTGCTGCCAACCGCCTTAAATCTAGTAGCGAGTTTCTTAGCAAAGTCCACCATCTTGAAACGGCTCTAAGGAAAGGTAAAGAAGTCGCTTGTGGAAGAAAAGACTTGGCCATCAACGCAGTAACATCTCTCGGTATTGAAACCTGTGAGCACCTCCCACCTGAGCTGACTCCTCATGGGCTGAATGGCGATGCCTCAATTAACAGATTGAGAACCAGAACCGGCGACTAAGGTTTCCTTGCAGACGTGGGGCTATCTGGAAGCATACCAGTAATACTACCTGTGTTGTGGAACAGCCCACAGCCAATGGAACACCTCTTGTTCCGCCCACTGACTGGAGCAACCAATGCACAACAAGGACCTTGCGGAATTCATGAAGCAGCCAGACGTTTTACCCATCGCTGCTGGATCATATTTGAGAACCACCGTGTTGGACCGATCAGAAGAAGAAGATGATTATGAAATGTCCGTGTTGTTAAAACTTTTGTAAACTTTTTAATCAGCTAAGTACTGACATGGTGTTTTGGTACAGTACAGTATAGGCCTCATTGCAATGCATTATGGGATTAGTTCAAAACCCCCCCTCGTGGGGTATGGCTATGAGCTGATGGCTGGCCCAGTCAGAGGAAATCCAAAGGAAATTGGAATTTTACTCGCACAATGATGCTAAAATGGAAGGTCTAATGATATTTCATTGAGAATGTATTAGCCATACAAAATCACAATAGAAAAATCTATATCTTGCTCCAAGGCCAGATCTATATCTATTTTATGTATATTAATTAGATGATCAAAGGTTATTAGGACTTCATTAATGAGAGCTACAATTCAGTTGAATTATTTGTTGATAGAAAAATTGAATTCAGAATGCTGTTTCCATGGTACCAGTGGATAACCATTTTTTTTAAATAAAGTAAATGCAACAACTAAAACCCTTACATTAATGAGGTTTGTAGAACAAGTTGAAGAGTAAATATTTATCCATTCGGTCCCAATTTTTGAACCGGGTTTTTTGGCGTATTTGGAATGCTACAATGTCATTAGATCACAGCTGAAGCGAATAAGCCGAATACGCCATCGTTTTGTAATAACATCATTAAGAGACGATTTAGAATTTTTCTGTGTGCACGACAGAAAAATCAAAACATGCTTTTTCTATGGAAGATTTACGATAGCATTCAAGTTCAAAATATGTTTTTGGTTTCTTTTTAACTTGTTAATGTTTACCTTCAAACTGTTCTCGTAGGTGTTTCTACCACGAACCAAGTGCCACTGTTGTAAAAATGGACCACTCTGTTAGACAACTGTACTAAACTTTGTTTGGGTGACAGGCTTTAAACCGAATAAAGTTGCAATACGATATTATTTATTATTCTTGGTAAAATATGTATTTTTAGGGTGATGAGATGTCCTCTATACCTACTACCATTAATTATCTTGGGACTTAGAATTTGTTACAAACATTTGAACTAAACATTCCCACATGGTATGTAATATCCGTATACCACCACACCACACACACACACATACCATGCAATGTCCGCATGTATGCATGCACGCACACATACACATACTGCTCTTGCCTTTCAATCATTTCTTTTTTAACATTCTAGTCCAAGAATCACTATAGTTGATTGGTATAAGGTTGAAAAGTATAGGCATATTCTGGTGTGTGTGTGTGTGTGTGGTGCATGCATGCTGCGTGTGAGTATGTGTGGTTGTGTGTGGTTGTTTTTTTTTTTTTTTTTTTTTTTTTTTTTTTTTTTTTTTAAGCATTAAATGTTCACAGAATAATGTTTATTCTGTTAATAAATGTTATTTTTTAGGGTGATGAGATGTCTCTAAGACCTAATACATATTAATTAGCTTGGACTTAGAATTTGTTAAAAACATTGAAATAAACATCCCAACATGGTATGTAATATCCGTATACACACCACACACACACACACCAACACATGCATGTCACTCATGTCACATGCAACGCACCAATACACCTATGCACTCTTGCCCTTTTCATTTCTTTGTTTACAATTCGATCCAAGAATCATATATTTGGTAAGGTTGAAAAGTATATGCATATTCTGTGGTGTGTGTGTGTGTGCAGCATTCTTGCGAGTGAGTATGTGTGTGTGTGGTTTGTGCACATGTATGTATGTGTGTGCGCATGTGTGTGAGAGTCATGGGCATGTGTGCATGCATGCTTGAATGTACTATATGTATGTGTTTCTTTGCATGGTCTCATTTGAAATTTCTACTGTCCAAATGTATGGTTTACGTGTCTAAATTTTTGTAACTCCGAGCAGTGAATTTAAAATGCTCTCATAACTCTAACTCTAACCCAACTTACTAAAACTAAACCCTGATTTCAAAAGTAAAGCACATTCAATGTATTTTCAAATACTTTCTCCCCCTGGTACCATCCATCTATCCATTATAAAAAAGTCCAAACATTTACAAACTAACTTCATAAATTTCCCGGAGGATGAAATCCTATGTAGATCTTGGGAGCAAGCCCCTGGACTATGCTAGCAACTGGGAAGAGATTAAAGGGGCAGTTTGCCGATCCACAGCTCATTCCCCGACTTACCTAAAATGTTGAGATTTTTTATCATCTGAAACCGTTAGCATTAGTAATCATGTGTGCCCAATCTTAGCGTGCAAACGGTCGCATCTGTAAAAATTAGCAATTTGTTAGTTTTCTGTCCAAACGGACAGACAACGCCAGTGGCCTATGGAACCGGGGGAAACAAGCAAATGCTAATAACACAAAACCGCAAGATTGGGATCAGATCAAAGTTTGAGAATAAGCTTTTCTCAAGGGTATATAGTGATCACATGAATAAAACAGAAGGTGCTGAAATCACGAACTGCACCTTTAAGTTATATTTCACCAAAACAACTGGAAGAAAGGTGGCGGACGTGTTCGGTCGAGGAATTTTGTTACAAAAGACTGCGAGCGTGTTATAGATGGCAGCTGATATTTGTGTAGACGAGAGAGGAAGGTTCTCAAAGAAACACTGTGACGGAGGAACTCTTTTTCCATCGTGTACACTCACCACATAATTGGAATTGATGGAGCTTCATTATGTTTGCCTCTATGGGAGAAAGGAGACAGTTAGAATATTACACCATATTGCCAGAAAAGTACAGTAGCTGCTTTGTAAAATGGAGTCAAAGAAAGGAAAAATATTAAAGATACTGAAATAAACCCCACCCTAGACTCACAATCCACACATACTTCAAAATAATTTCCAATTCTACTAATAATAAATTACCTTTCTGGTATTTTCTCCCATGAAGCACATGCAGCTGAGGTGTTAATTCAACCTAGCACCTGTCAGATCAATATCTTAAACAGTCTATAGAACACAACAAGCATGGTATTTCTGGGATGTGAATTGGAATATGGTTGCTACATACAGCTGTGGTATTAATCCACCTTGCGCCTGGCAGATCAATACATTTTCCATTTCTGTAGAAAAAAACAAAAACAATGGTATGTGGGTTGTTGACCCACATACAAAACCAAAAAGATTTGCCAGATGCACAGTGAATGGTGGCACGTGTGTCATGCTTATCAACAAAAAAAAACGATATTATATAAGAAAATACAAGCATTTAAATTGGAAGTGAAAGTTGTGTGGTTTTTCCAGGATAGTTTCTGTGGGGCTCCCCTTTAAAATGTAATTTCTGTAAATTTTGCCATAAACTATAATCAACAAAAAATGTGTCTATTTACATGAATATATGACTGTACCTTTATATAAAACCACAAAGGTTACAGTCCGGTCAGACTGGGTGCATGCCATGGGAATCATGTGTTAAATGCCATTTCTGTCCATTATGCTGAATAAATGTTTGCCGGGTTCTTTCATTATAAAATCATTTTGTTTACCCAGCAAGGGCGCTGATTGGGATAATCATGTCAGGTGAGGGCTAATGTTTTATATATAAAATCTTTACAACCATGCCACAAATATCAACATTTGAAAAATCTTGAGGGCCACACGATTTTTAAATGTGCAGGTCTCTTAATGTAGTGCATCTTGCCTGTGCATACTATGACAATAAATGAAAGAAATCTGCAGAAATGTCTTGTTTAATAGCCTGTGTGGCCCAGGAATATCAGTCCTTGACAGCAGAGCCTGTATGATTTTTCTTTTCAAATTAGCACAATGAAGAGACAAATGAAAAAAAAAAGAATGGACATGGAAGGAGGTGTGAACATTTATTCGGTGATTGGGAGGACATCAAGCATGAATGTATGAATAAACAGGATCTTGTAGTAATAAAAAAAGGTGGGGGAAAAGGGCATGTGACATTGTTATATATACAGGGCTGTTCTTTACCTTTAGAATTGAAAAGAGCAAGTAGGAGAAGAAATATAGTCATGTAATGCAGTGTGAGTACCGTTTGGAAACCATTCTGGGTTCTTTAAAAGATTAAATTTGATTCAGAGATGTTGTTGGCAGTGGGCAGATGAGTCTGTTGATCCAGAGGGTGCAAAATTCACAGTCGTCCAACCAGAGGGGCAAAATTATAAAGTTGTCTCGGGATTGCTCCAATCAAGGTCTTAACTTAACGAAAATGCATGTAGCACACAAAAATTGCGAATGTACTTTAATTTTGGGCAAATTTAGGCTGGAAATTGGTCGAGGGAGGGATGAAAATGCATATTTGGTCACCCCCCTCCCGGGCGGTATGCCACTGGTTGTGGGACGGATGCCCTCAGTTTTTGACAATGGCAGAATTGTGCATGTACACATAGCATATACCTCCAAATTAAGAAATACCCAAAAACAAATAAGCCAACTATTATGGGGGTATGAAGCTAGAGAGATATTTGTAATACATTAACAAAGTGGTCTATAGGAAACTAAAAAAATACTCATAAAATTAAGATAAAGGTAGTGATGGCCGATTCAACCCAAGATCGGCAACTGCCGATCTCCGATCAGAAAATTGACAAATCGGGCCGATCCAATTCAGATTCAATAGATTCATTTCAAAGCCAGGGCAAATTTGTCCTACTTGGGGTATTCACATGTGTTCATGGTCTAAGCTTTAGTTTTTCAGACCATTTAATAATGTACTCTGACGACTTTTCATAAGAATTCCATGTCAATGCAAGCCCAAATAAAAATACAATAATACCCAGCAAGTCTATCTTTAACTCTCCCAGTGCATCCGATGTTGGCGCAAGTTGAATGACAATTAACCTATTTGATGTTGTACCAGTGTCGCATTGAAAAAAACCCAGCTCTATGGGGAGCTATTAACAAAAACAAAATAGAATAAGCTGCTAGATTGTTGCGGTGTACCGATGCATCGGAAACTCTCAGTGTTTTCAACACTGCCACTGGCAGTGGTTCAATTTTTCAAACACCGATGTTGGTATGATTATGTACTGCCAAAAACAGCACTGGTTTTTTTAAAGAATATTGCAAGTTTTCTGTTCGAAATAAACACCTAGATTTAATATTTTCACCTGCAAATTGCCCCAGTTGTATATTTCTTTTAACTGTTTAATATTCTAAATTGTACTTAACCAAATAAATGTGTGGAAAGATCGGTTTTGCGCCTACTTTCCCAATAGACAACTTTTTCAAGTAGACATTTTATTAAATTAATCCAGTGCATTTGAGAGAGTACATCATAGTTAACCCTATCATCGCCCATCCTGATGCAATTCTGGTGCTAGTGTATCAAATCAATTAACCCCCCCCACCATGTAGCTATGGTGTTATCAAGCATGGCACGTGGCTGAGAGGTCCTACTCGGTTGGTCATTGGTCGTCAGTGAGGTTGTTACAGCTAAGTCGTGGGAATTTTGTGATAAGGTTTATGTTTGAATGTTACATTGTGGATTGAAGCTATGTGTTTACTGTAAAATAATGTTTGGAGAGTTAAATATTATCAATTGAGGAAAAACAGAATTTTTAATGAAGAAAATTAAGGAGCCAGCATTTTACATACTATGAATTACGTATATGTGATGTGACAAGCAAATGAGTCGGAGGAAGGAGATATAGCCAAAACAAAGGAGAAAATTGGTCCTTTGTCCTAATTGCAATGTTTGGCCCACCCTTCAACTGATTATGTCTTTGGAATTAATTGGTCAATTTCATGGGGGGTTTCAGCAAATGACTTCGTAAATGGTGCAGACCTTTACATGGAAAAGTAAAAAAAGAATCTGACCGACTTTAGAGCATTTTGATTGTGATTACATCACATATGATGAAACACCATTGGAGTCTTCTTTTCAGAGAGTCAGTACACCTATGGGATCATACCAATGGCTGTAATGACTACATGTACGCATGCTCATTTCCACGGTACATGTTGATGGAATTTTCCATGTATTTTGGAGGGTCTTAACCCGCAGGAAAACCTCCCGTTTCGGAAGTACTGCGTAAAATATGCAAAAAATAATAGAGAAATGATTATCCCGTGTACAACAACAGTATTCTTGCGGTAAAGATGGCAGTGCGTTTATAATGGCATAATGTAGTCGTCACATAGAAAAATATAAATGGTATAAGCTTTAAAAAATCTGTTGTATTTTAGTAAACTTTGGGTTTTTATTTCAGTTTAGGAGATCGGTGAGGTAGATCGGTAGCTGATGGACTTTTTCCGATCCCGATTCAAAAACAATGCGGCCAAAATCGGGCAGATTTACGATCTGCCGATCAAGATCGGCCATCACTAGATGAAGATTAGACTGAAATGGAAGTGGAAAAAAAAAGGTTCAGCATAAGTTTATTTTGCAGTTCTCTGTAAAAGTAGGGCAAAACAGCAGAGGTTATAATCACCACTTGATCTCTGCAGTGAGTGTCCCTTTAGGTGCCAGCTGGATTTTTGAAAAATATCAAGCAAAATGTGGGGGAAAAGGAAAAAGAAAAATGATCAAACATAACATTTGTTCCATGGGATCGTGGTCAAGTGCAATATGACAGATTTAATGATCCACACATATATCCCTATATAACAAAATAGTTTTAATCATTTTTTCACACAAAATAACAATTGAGTGAATAAAATTGGGTTATTTTAAACATCTTTTATTGTCTGTGTGTGAGATAGCCACTTTAGGCCATTCAGGCATGTGTGAGCATGAATTATTTTAAACTATAGCCTTTGGAACTGAAGTCTTGAGGTTATGATAAATGAAAAGACTAAATATGATCACAAAATCTAGGGTTATAAGATATAGGGTTTGTGGTTAGGATTTATTTTATGAGCTTATATATGAAGACAAGACCAGTCCTTGGGTGGTCCTGCGCAGTGGCGGCACCATGGCCAAAAGAAAAATGACGGATTTATGTCAAAAATCAGCGATTTTGGGCCAAATATCACCAAATTTGGGGAAAAAAAAAAAAAAAAAAAAAAAACATTGGTCCTGCATCCCAATGAAAGCCAGTAACAGTTTGTCCATGTCATTGAAGGAACATTTGCACAAACCTGATTTGAATCTAAAGGCAATACGGTAGAAAATAGACAAGTCTTTTGACAAAAACAGTTTAGCGCAGGGTATCAAGTGAAATTGGATCAGAATAGGGGGCGTCTTTTTGACAGACAGTCGGGTGTTAAGTTTTAACATTGCAGTAGCAGCCCTGAAAGTTCACACTTTAAAATTCTCTTTGGGTGTGAAACTAATGCCAGGGAAGTAATGATTAAGTACTTTCCCACTAATGTGTTTGAGTAGTCTGAGAGAGGGCCGAGAGAAAAAGCATGTTTTAATGTTTTATTGCATTACATACAGATTTCAAAGTATAGTATTGACAGAGGCAGACATGGTTGGGATTTTTTATGTGGAAATGCTTCCAACAATGTCTTGGTTCGGTGTCTAGTTTTGAATTCAATGTAGAGACCAATTTTTAGATGTATTAATACAACTCTCAATGCAACTCACAATATTCTGAAGGTGTGTCATTAACAGGTGAGAAAATTCCTCGTGGGTGGGCTGGAATGGCCCATCCATGAAGAACTTTCTCACCTGTTATTTTTCTTGAATGTTGAAAGGAAAAAAAGTTCACTCGGTAGGAGACCTCTGGTTTAAACCGGGTCTAAAGTAGACTCCCTTTCGGAAAAATACCAGCCAATGAGTATACATCAGTGCAAGTGACGACATGATCAAGTTGTGTCTATAGGATGAGGTGGTGGGAGGTTGCTGAGACCTCGCAGCACACGGTAGTTATTGACCACCAACCATGCTCCAGGAGCAGGTCTCCCTCTAGCATAATTCATAATGCATTATAATGCATCTGGCATAGGCTTTTATTGTTGTTTCTTTTACATAGACTGCTTGCATCATAAAGCATGATAGCCATACCACAGTTAAAATGGCAGCGATGTGTCAAGTTTGACTGGGTGACCATTCAACTTTTAATCTAGCAATTTTTCCTCAATCTCCAAGTGATGCTGGAATAAACAAGCTGGGCTCTGCAAAATAGAGGGGGTGACGCCGGGCAAATCCTAATCGACACTGCACTGGTTGAAAGACGACTTAAATCTTACACGGAGTGGTGTGATTGAAATGGACGAGAAGCTAGCCGATGCTCTGCATCAGGGGGTAGGAACCATGCCAACCAACGGCAACAGCGAATTCAAAACAGGCATCAACTTCTGGTGCTAGTCTTGTTGAAAGACTTAAGGTAGGGAGGGCGCTCTTACGCAGACGAAGGTTAATTACAGGACTTGAGATAGACTAGGCCTGGACACAAAATAATTAAATCTTAAATGAACGTTATTGGAAATTACACTGTTTGGCCCACCGCTAGCAGAGTTAATCACCACTAACCTCGAGGATTTTGACGTTAATAATTTTCCTTAAATTATCATGTAGTACTAAGAGCTTCGAACGAAGTTTAAGATTGATTTGGTAATGTCATGAGACAGAGGGACGGCCATATTAAATGCACCGTACGTAACAGGTCCCCAAATCCGTTTGGCATCCCAATGCCCGAAATAAAGCAGGTAGGTCCTACCCCACCACCTGAGATGCATCTAGGGGGTTGTTCGCTCGAAGATCATAAATAACATCGGGTATTTATGGGCAAGTCAATGTTTGTAATCAGGAAGCAACATCAAAAATGAGATTGGCTCAGATGTATACACCTCAAAATCGGGCATATTACCGCTCAACGAGTTGCCATCGGCAGTATTCATAATTTAGCACTTAGACTGCGAGTAGGAGCAGTTTGAGTTAACAAGTTCGCTAAGTTTTTTTAACAAAGAGTTGTCAACCAAATTGAAAATTCTGCCTTTTCACGATCAGATGATCATTTTTTTACAAATCGGCCCAAAAAGTACATCCAACTGAGTCTTAAATGAATAGTCTTTGGGACCGTGGTTCTATAAATAGCAGTCATTGCAGGACCACTGATAAACAGCTGGGCCTCATCAACCAGTGTCTGAAACTGTGAGAAGATAGCATGTTCTGAGCGTTAAAGTATTTTCACACAATCTCGGTGTTTAGATTGACAAGCTAAATGCAGGACAGGTGAAATATCGTCATGAAATCAATATGTGATGTTCGATGTGGCCTGTTTGTGCAAAATCATCTTGATAATTAAACCCCGGCTGGATCTAAGTCGCCTATTTCACTAACTGCAAGGTAAACAGTAAGGAGGGGTTAAGAAATGCAAGTGGATATCTTACAAGATTAAGGTACGGGGTAAAAATCACTAGTAAAATCTCTACGAGGTGAAGTACCTTCCAAGGACATTTGATTACTCTCGGAGCTTGTCCTGTAATTTGCGCACACCTTGTTGAAAAGGAAGTCTTAAGAGGTATAAACAATTGATTGTTATCGGCTTAAGTGTCAATTTGTGAGATGAACATGGGCCCACATGGGGTGAAGATTCCTACATGGTCAATGGCTCGGTCAATGGATTTGCTTGTAATCAGTGCATACTTGTCTTGTGAATGAGTTTTAAAGGTTTAACAATTGTCCTCGCTGACAAGTGAAAATGTGAACCATGAAACACCGTCACATACAGTTCTGATTTTCAGAAGGACAGTGGAAGTTTTAGAAAAGAAGAAAAAAGAAAAAATCTGTCTACTAGTGACTGGACCTTAAGGAAAAATCACCCTACTAACGTTGGGGGATTTAATGCAACTCTGGATAAAGGAATACATCAACATGAAATAAAAATGTTGCAGAAGGCACTGGGGATATATTTTGCTGCTTTTGGTTTAGTATTACTTAAAGGTGCATTTCGTGATTCCAGCACCTTCTGTTTTATTCATTGTTCTCTAGATATCCTTGAGAAAAGCCTATTCACAACTTTTTAGCTGATCCCGACTTTGCGGTTTTGTGTTATGTGCAAATGCTCGTTTCCCATGGTCCCATAGGCCACTGTGCTATAATTTATGTCCGTTTACGGACAGAAAATACAAAATTGCGAATTACTTACAGACACAGCCGAATTTGCACGTAAGATTTGGCACACATGGATTACTAATGTTGACGGTTCAGATGATATGAAAAACTCAATTTCTTTGAGGTAAGTCGTGGCGACGATGCTGTGGATCACGAAATGCCCCTTTAACCTCAACTTCCAAGACCCCCTGAAAATCTACTGGTGTCTCCTGTAATATTCAAAATTGTTCTTTTGTAAAAGAGTTTTGGCTTTTGAAGTTGGTGAACATATCACACGGCTGTTTGAAAGCCTCATTTATTATGACAAAACCAGAATAAAACAAAAAATGGCAATGCAGTTTTGACTGATGTGGATTATTTAGTCCAATAACTACATCCTGCAAATTTCATGAAATTTCATTGTGGGCAAATGCGATTTTCTTTAAAAAAAAGCTTTACTATTTGTCTTTCTTTGGAGAATGGGCATATTGAGGGCACTATAACATAGAAATCATAGCATTTTAGGCCTATATGGAAAGATTCCTGCAATGGTAATACATAGTAATATGAGATGAAGATTTTGGGCCAATTTCAGAATTGAAAAAGTTTTGAACAATATTTGATAACAAACTTAGAATTTGAAAAATATTCCTTGTTCATGCCCCATTTGGCCTCAAGGCAATCTTGCCACCATCTGCAGCGGTGATGCTCATTGATTTCCATATTCACACTTGATTATCCAAGTGATGGAACAGTCAGTTGGAGCATGAATCATGTTTAATGCTGTACATACTTCACACATGATCATATCTTGAGTCTTATTGGTGAATTGCTGTCTCAAAACTTAGCATGTTGTAACTGCATTTTGTAACTCATATAATAACAACAAACTAATAACAAAGGAAACATTTAATATTTGGAAATTTTTGGGTGGAAAAATTTCCATCATAATCTTATATAACCATCCTATGGGTTCTGCAGATTACTATTATCAATCAGAGTTCAAATTTTTTAATCGTTTTCCTTAAAATTTGCATCATCATCATCAGCGTGAAAAATGCATTCCAATGAGTCCAAACAAGCCTAAAGGGCCATGAGAATGCCAAAACAATTTGAAACGTTCCCTACTTGAGGGCCAAATACACTTGAAATCTTATGTTTACCTTTATATTTTTGAGCAAGTCGAGGGCCAAAAATCAATGGTTGGCGGGCCAGATTTGGCCCCCGGGCTGCCTATTGAGAACCCCTGCAATAGGCAAACCAAATATGGTGGTGCCCAAAACAAAATCAAATCAAACTTTGATAACTATGATAATGAAGTGTGTATACTCATTATACTTTTGGGCGCCTTGAATCTGGTTAAATGCTGTTTAAGGAAAATCTGCCTATCTATGTTATATTTAGATCATGGTCTTAGATCATTGGCTTTGAAAAATGCATTCGTATGTATCGAAACAAGCCTAGTCTTAATGAGTGGTTTTGCAGTGGCTGTACTATAGACATGAGACTTCTTGCATATTCTCATAGGGGTGGATTGTTGGTGGTTTTATCTATGGCTTTGGTGAGACTAGGTTGTTGCCATTACAAAACATATAGTGATCATGGTGCAAAGCTACTGCACAGAATCTGCTCACTGGATACTGATGAATTCAGTTATTACATTTTGCATGGTTTTTCAATGATAAAGACTAATGCCATAGTTGGCTGAGATGTCAAAGAATTCATAATCCATTTTGCGCTAATCTCTTTTAAAGGTTGGATGAGCAAATATAAACTTAGTTGCGTTATGTGTGTATTGATATAAGAATGCATTTCTTCTCCAATGCTGTGATAAGGAATAATATTTTGAAGTGTCAAAGGTATGTTGTGTTCAAATAACAATGGCGGGTATTCTGACAGGGAGACTAACTTTAGACCTGGGTTTAAACCAGGGTTAGTCCTACAAGAGGGGAACTTTTTTCCTTTCAAGATACTGCGAAAGTTAAATGTAACGGGTGAGAAAATTCATCATGGATGGGCTGTCCCAGCCCATCCATGAGGAATTTTCTCACCCATTACAGCACATTTTTAGAGTATGTTGTAAGGACTAACCCTGGTTTAAACCCAGGTCTAAAGTTAGTCTCCCTTTCAGAATACCAGCCAATGTTTAATTAAATAAATTGCTGATGTGTTCATCCTCATACTTCAATTGAAACACCTAACCGAATCTTGGTATGAGTACCATGAACTTTTATACCTGTGACCATAAGATAAATCCTCTTACCTATTTCCGCGTACAGATATTTTTGCGATTTTAACAGTTTTGCCAAATCCGCGAGAATTTAATTTCACAGTATTGACATCTATGCAATACAAATCTATTGGAAAAATTATTTTTCGGCAGTTTTTTATTTTTGCGTTTTATGTTCACTCACTCACATAAATTCGCGAAATACAAACCTCGCGGAAAAGTTCTACTTATACAGTGATATCCAGCACTACTCTCCTTGGTGGTCAAGTTGATTTCCTCTGAGCGCTCCTGAAACTTTCCAATATACATATTTAATAAAACACACACTATATATGGATTTCAAAGAACAAACGAAGAAGTCGGCGATGGTTTGTTATTCATTCTTCAACACTGCTACTTCTCGGCAGGCAGTTAAGTGGGGAGGGAAAAATTATTACATGGATTTGATTGATTGAACTTGCTATATGCAATCACCACATCCCCTAGTACGTTCCCATTCAAGCCGACTTAATGCCTTTTAATTTTCTTGCTCCAATTTAGCAATAATCCTACGATACCCACTGTAAAATTTGGCAAACCCTGAGTGCGCACACGTCAGGGGCCAATATCTAGCAACAATGAAAGTTCATTTTGCCTACGTTCATAGCAAGTTGTGTGCTATTTATGTGCATTGAGAAGTTTGCAACTTTCAGCGGATTTATAGCTTTTTACCACCTATCTACCATAAATACGTGTGTTCTTACGCATTTTTTGACAATTTGGTTTCGGTTTGCTGGTGCTTAAGCCCCATCCAATGTGTTGCAAAAAAACTGCCGTCCGTTTAGGTCGTCAGTGGTGTGTGTACTTCGGCAAAATGATGGCGGCTAGTTCAATGTTATACAAGGGTACCTCGGGCTGACCCCTTGAGCTAATTCCCAAATTCATTAGCGCGTGATTTGGGAGCTTAGTGTGCTAGATGGTTCCGCGTATTTTATCTAGCTTTTTTCATCGGCCTACTGTGCTGTTTTAGCGGTCATTCTTTCACCCGAGATTATACCGGTAACGTACCGGTACGGACGCCATTAAAGGTATAGTCGGCCATATGGGCCGAAAGGTCATACCTCGGGTTCTGCATCGGAGATCATGGTTCGCCATCTGCTTCTGTTGCACGGGGCGGGTGTGTTTGAGCCACCACGTCTGCCCTGTGGACTAGGGTCTGCGGTCAAGTTTAATTGTCTTACCGTCACCGGGGGCCCCATTACCGTTATTACGGCCGGGCCTTACCGTTATGGGGAATACTTAGATGGTGCTTTTTTTCAGACGGCCATTTTGGATATTTACCGTGGAAATTTACCGAGTAGACTCATTTGGTTCCGAAATAAACATGGGCGGTGCGATACGGCAAGTTTAGTTCATATTTTCAACCATGACCCGAAACCGGAGTACGTGCTTTTTCTATGGAGTTAGGAATCAAACCGCGTTTTCTTCGTGTTTTCCCCGTTTTGCGGGGCTCCTCACTACCGTTGTCACGCCGGAAGGCCTTACTTATGGGGGATTTTGGCCGAGCCCACTTTTTCGGCGGCCATTTGAATTTTTGCGCCGATATTTTAACCCTTACCCTTATTTGGTTTTGAAACATCGGCGGGTCGATATAAAATTCATCCCATCATCCCATATTTCAACATACCCGAAACCGGAAGAAGTACGTGTTTCTATGGGAGTTAGGCTCCAGCGGGGGGTGATTTTTCGCATTGTTGAGTGGGATTATCGGTTCAACCTCGGTGGTTTGGGGGCTAGGATGGAACTCAATTGTATGCTAGGCTAGTGTTACTTAGAGAGATTCTCCTCCCTGGTATGGTTCCTTAAATCCTAACCGACTTGAGTTCTCCTATCCTTTGTTTTTTCCCAGATAAGACATGGATGCGGACTCAGAGATCTAGAAGGAGCCCAGCAACGCATTGTAGCCGGTAGCAGCCAGGTGCAGCCGTCAAGAGCCTCATCTGTGCCGAGGTCTCCGGATTCCTACCGCTCGCCGCCGCCCGGCCGAGTAGTACCGCACCGGCCACTGAGTACCACGCTCTCTCACCGTCGGAATACCGTGGTCAACCACGGAGGACGTTCGGGACGGAGGAAAGCCGAGACCGCCGCCCCCCCAGATCACCGCAGGAGCCACTCGGGGAGCCGTGACCGCCTCCGGGATCACCGCAAGAAGCCGTCCGGGGAAAGCCGGGCAGACGTCCGGGATCACCACAAGAGCCGTTACGGGAGCCGGAGCCGTCGCCGGGCTCACCGCCAAGAGCCGTTCGGAAGCCGTGGCAGCGGTTTTTTTCGGGATACCGCAAGAGCAGTTCCGGGAGCAGGAGCAGTCGCCGGGATCACCGCAAGAAGCCGTTACGGAGCGTTGACGCCGTCGGGATCACCGCAAGAGCCATTCGGGAAGCCCGTACGCCGAAAGAGGAACAAGCCGCAGGGATCCACCGCCAGGGACCAACCCGCCGAGTTACCGACTCTACACCGCCGGATATTGGTCTCCCCATCAGCGGGGGGCCCCACCTACACGTTATTACGGCCGGGCCTTACCATTACCGCAAAAGCACTGAGTCAACGCAAGCACAGGAATCACCGCCAGCACCCGGAATCACCGCAAGCACGGCGTCACCGCAGGCGCCGGGAACACACAAGCACCAGGATCACCGCACAAGGGGGGGGGGCTGGGATACTGCATACACCGTTGGAGGACGGTGACTTCGAACTCATGGGTTGGAGGCAAACGAAGATGGTGATCCCACAAGGAAGTAGGTAAAACATATGGCAAGCCTTCTCCAAGAGGGCCAAAACCGCTGCTTAGAAGGGCGGCGATCTTCGGGCACCGTCCCGGCCGTAGCATTCACCTTAGTGCTTTGTCTCTCCCTCAAGGAAATCCGACGAGTGGGGCCCGATCCTCAACACGACAGCGACTCAGCCAGTTTTAAGTCACGCCTCTTCAAGATGGGAGCATATCAGCAGTTCTCAAGCGACTCATTAAGAGCCGGGGGAGCATCCAATCTTGACTTAAAGGATTGCTTACTACAATCTCCGATACATATGGTGCACACAGGAGTGGGCCGGTTTCCTATATCGCCCGCTCGTTCTATCAGTTCCAGTGCCTCCCGTGCGGATTGTCGACAGTGTCACGACACATTCACCAGGGTTATAGATGAAGATTGTAGCAGAGTTACTTGGGCGGAGAAGCCATTCGCCTTCGACTAATGGAACAATGGCTTTGGCAGCACCCTTCCAGGGAACAACTTGTCAAACAATTCCTTCGCGGAGGCATTCGAGCTTTTTAAAGGTTGGGGATGAGCAAAATATAAACTTAGTTGTGTTATGTGTGGTCTTGATATAAGAAGGCATTTCTTCTCCATTGCTGTGATAAGAATAATATTTTGAAGGTCAAGGTAGTGTTGTTCAAATAACAATGGGGGTTATTCTGACACGGGAGACGAACTTTAGACGCTGGGTTTAAACCAGGAGTTCGTCCTACAAGAGGGGAACTTTTTTTCCTTTCAAATACTGCAAAGTTAAAGGTAACGGGTGGAGGAAAATTCTCATGGATGGGCTGTCCCAGCCCATCCGTGAGGAATTTTCTCCCAATTACCAGCACAAAAAAATTTTTTTTTAGAGATGTGTGAAGGACTAACCTGGTTAAAACCAAGGTCTAAAGTTAGTATCCCTTTCAGAATACCAGCAATGTTAATTAAATAAATTGCGAGTGTTCATTCCTCTACTAATAGACACCTAACCGAATCTTGGTATGAGTACCATGAACTTTTATACCTGGGGACCATTAAGATAAATCCTCTTACCTATTTCCGCGTACAGATATTTTTTGCGATTTTAACAGTTTGCCAAATACGCGAGAATTAATTTCACAGTTATTGACATCTATGCAATACAAATCTATTGGAAAATTTATTTTCGCGCGGTTGTATTTTTGGTTTTTATGTTCACTCCACGAAATTCGCGAAAAATAAAAAACCTCGCGAAAACTTCCACTAGTCAGTGATATCCAAAGCCACTACCTCTCTTGGTGGTCACAGGGAGTTCCTCCTGAGCGCTTCTGAAACTTTCCCAATATAAATATTTAATAAAACACGTATATATGGATTCGTCAAAGAAACAAAAATTGGAAAGAGGAAGTCGGGCGATGTGTTGTATTCATTTCTTCAAACACTGCTACTCTCGGCATGGCAGTAAAGTGGGGAGGGAAAATGATACAGGATTGATTGATCTGAACTTGCTATATGCAATCACATACATCGCCTAGTACGTTCCCATTCAAGCCTGAAATTAATGCCTTTTAATTTTATATGCTCATTAGCAAATCCAACGATACCCACTGTTAAATTTGGCAACCCCTGAGTGCGCACCGTCAGGGCCAATGATCTAGCAACACTGACTTCTCATTTTGCTACGCCTAATAGAAAGTTGTGTGTTCTTATGTGCCTTGAGAAGTGTGCAACTTCAGAGGATTTTGAGCGTTACTTCCACCTATATACCCATAACTACGTGTTCTACGCATTTTTTGACAATTTTGGTTTCGGTTTGCTGCTTCAGCCATCCCAATTTGTTTGCCAAAAAAACTGCGTCAGTTTAGGTGAGTCAGTGGTGTGTACTTTCGCAAAAAGATGGCGGCTAGTACATGTGATACAAGTGTCTACCTCGGTTGGACCCCTTCAAGTAATTCCCACATTCATCTAGCGCGTGAGTTGGGGAGCTTAGTATGCTAGATGGTTCCTGAGAATTTTATCTCGCTTTTTCATCGGCTTACTTTGCTGTTTTCGCGGTCAATCTTCACACGCTATTCTAACGGTTAAGTACCGGGTACGGCGCCATTAAGGTTAGTCGCCATCTGCGCCGAAAGGTTCAAACTCGGGTTCTGCAGGAGATCATGGTTTCGCCCATCGGCTTCATGTGCAACGGGGCGGTTGTTGTTTGAGCCCCCCGCTGCCACTGTGGATTGGGTCTGCGGGCAGCTTATGGTCTCCCGTCACGGGGCACACTACCGTTATTACGGCCGGGCCTTTACCGTTCATGGGAATACTTAGACTGGTGACTCTTTTTCAGCGGCCATTGGATATTTTACCGGTGGACTTTTAACCCGCGTAGACTCATTTGGTTCGAACTAAACATCGGCGGTGCGATACGGCAAGTTTCGTTCAATATTTCACATGACCCCGAAACCGGAAAGTACGTGCTTTCTATGGGAGTTAGGGACTCAACCGCGTTTTTCCTTCGGTTTTCCGTTTGCGGGGGCTCCACTACCGTTGTCCCACGGCCGGCCTTACCTTATGGGGGATTTTGCCGAGAACTTTTTCCGGGGCCATTGAATTTTTTGCCGACCGATATGTTAACGCTTACCCGTATTTGGTTCTAAACATCGGCGGTTCGATATACAATCATCCCATTCATCCATTTTCAATCATCCCCGAAATCGGATTTAGTACGTGTTTTCTTATGGGAGGTAGGCTCCAGCGGGGATTTTTTGCATTTGAGTGGGCATATCGGTTCAACTAGGTTGGTTTTGGGGCTAGGATGCGGACTCATTGTATGCATAGGCTAGCTTGTACTAGAGGAGATCTACAGGGGTATGGTTCCTTAAAGTTTCTAACCGACTTGAGTTCTCTCTCCTGTGTCTTTCCCCAGATAAGACATGGATTTCGACTAGAGACCGAGAAGGAGCCCAGAAACCCAAGTGTAGCCGTAGAAGCCAGGATAGCAGCCGTCACGAGCCGCATCTGTTGACGAGGGGGTCTCGGATTCCCGCTCACCGCCGACCGAGTACCGCACCGTCCACTGAGTACACGCTACTCAAAAGTAGGAAACGGGGTCACCACTGGAGGCCGTTAGGGAAGCCGAGACCGCGCCACCCGATCACAGCCCAGGAGCCAATAGGGAGCCCGTGTGACGCCGCGAGATCACCGCAAGAGCCGTTCCGGGAAAGACGTGGCAGACGTCGGGATCACCACAAGAGCAGTTCCGGGAGCCGGAAGCCGTCGCCGGGATCACCGCACGCGCCGTTCCGGAAGCCGTGGCAGCCGTCGGGATCACCGTAAGAGCCGCTCGGAAAGCCGGGACCGCCGTCGCCGGGCGGGATCACGGAACAAGAGCCGTTCCGGGAGCCGTGGAACCGCCGTCGGGGATCACCGAAAGAGCAATAAGGGGAGCCGTTAATCGCCCGAGACGGAACGCCGCGTGATCACCGCAGGACACCAGCCGAGATACCGAATCTTCCACCGCGGATATTGGTATCCCATCAGCGGGGCCCACTCCGTTATTAAGCCGGCGCCTCCTTACAATTTACCCGCAAGAACTGGAGTCAAAGCAAGCACCGGAATCACCGCAAGCACCGGAATCACCGCAAGAACGAGGTACCGACAGGCGCGGGATAATCACAAGCACCAGGATCACCGCAAGGGGGGGGGGGGAGGGATACTTCATTACACCGTTGGAGGGACGGTGATTCGAACTCATGGTTCTGCGCCACACGAAAGATGGTGCTCCCCAAGGACGAAACAGATGGCAAGAGCCCTTCTCCAAGAGGCCAAACCGCGGTGCTTCAGAAGGCGGCGATCCTAGGGCACAGTCCCGCTGGCAGTCGTATAGCATTCACCCAGCGTTTGTCTCTCAAGGAAATCCGACGAGTAACGCCCGATCCTCAACACGAAAGGCTCAAGCCAGTTCTTAAGTCAAGCCTCTTAAAGATGGGGAGCCTACAGCAGTTCTCAAGGGGACTCATCAGACAGGGGAGCATCCACTCTTGACTTAGAGGCTGCTTATTTCCACTCTACGATACATTGTCACAACAGGTGGGGGAAGTGGCTCGGTTTCCTATATCGAGCGCTCGTTCTATCAGTTCCAGTGCCTCCCGTCCGGATTATCGAACAGTGGTCCCGCAAATTCCCAGGATAAGTGAAGATGTAGCCGAAGTTTACTTGGGAGTGGAGGAGAAGAAACGCCATTCGCCTTGCTAATGGACGACTGGCTCTTGGAAGCCAGACCTTCCAGGGAAAACTCCAACAACTCCTTCGCGGGGCATCGACTTTTAAAGGGCGACACTGATCTTCAAGCGGGAAATAGCGTTTCCGACCGCGAGCGCATCGAATTACGATGCAGGCGAGGGATCCTCATGAAAAATCAATTGACTACTGGGCTTCTCAGACAGTATTTCTGCCAAAGGTGGTATCACGCCGCAGACTTCGAATGCAAAGTCGTATAACATGCTGTCTATCGCGGTTCATTTCAATATTCAGCCGAGGACGGAGAATTCAAGATACTCTGACGTCCACACGCAAAGAGGCGATAGCGTCGGTGGCATTCTGCGGATAATCTCCGCGGGACGAAAACTAATAATCAAACCATCATCTTTCATTCCCAGGAGGGACGCATTCTAGAGAGCGGTGGGGAAACAACCCCGTAGGAGGACACTCGCCTATCGGGACTCGGACAAGGACGTTGACCAAGTATCACATTATCACGTTGGAGATGTGGGCTCTGTTTATTGGCCGGAGGAGGCTACTATCCAGTGGTTTCAAGGGAGGTAACGTCCTAGCCGGTACGACTAAATGCGTCGTCTCCTACTTAACAAGCAGAGAGGATCCGGGAGTCGCAGCATTTGCCTACGACAATCCTGGCGTGGTTGTCTCCGTCATCAGGACCACCCGGACGACCATCCATTTCCAGGGGGAGAAAACCCCTGGCAGATTGCCCTGTCGAGGAAAAGGAACAGCCGGGCAAGGCAGGACCTTGAAGAGTCCGGGGGAGTTGGTGGAGTAGCACCGCATCCCAATATGCAGAATGGCTCTTACGGGCTGGATCACCCCCACGGGAACCTGTTCGCAAGCCGCCTCAAACGCCGAGGCTTCGACATTATGCCGTGGACCAGGACTCCCCCACCGGAATCTTCCCCCCGTGACCATCGGGTGCCCCACTACCGTTCTTACGGCCAGGCCTTACCGTTCACAGGAATACTTACATTGATAATACTTTCTCCCAGCGGCAATCACCCTACCGCCATCTGATGAGAGGCAAGGCGACTACAACAAGGAGGGATTTAGAATTCCACAGGTCAAGCCCGGTAACGAGTGCAGGGAATCGCCAAGTGACCATCGGCGAGCAATTCTCTCAGCCATCCAATGGGATTGGGCGGAGGCGTCACCGGAACATCTGTTGTCTAGCTCGCAAGCGCTTCATGATGAATCTTCAGGGAACGCTGCAGCAACGGCCGCCCGATCGATCTCTAGTGCCAGCGTGGGACCTGCCATCAGTACTCCAGCATCTCTACAGTCCTCCTTAGAAGCTCTTCTCCAGGCCGTCTTAGCGGGACACCACCAAGAGGAGACTATCTTCCGGTCGCCGCAGCAATTCAGGCAAAGGAGTATCGGACACCCTTGATTTGCCTGATAGCAGGAATCATCTCACCTTCACAGGGAAACGCGCTCCCGCTTCTTCCCGATCGGCTACCTGGGCCAAGGATCAATCTTCTCAAGCTTCACTCACGCCGTTCATCCTCCCAGATCTCCGCCAAGCTTCAGTTACGCGATGAAGGACCCTGGTGTCCAGTTAGAGCCCTGAAGTTTTACCTCAGCAAGTCTCAGCCCTTTATAGGGGGGCTCACGACAAACTCTTCCTCACAACTCAGAAGCGTTTCGCCCGGCCTCCAAGACGACATCAGCCAGATGGATAGTGGCAGTCATAAAGGAGAGCATAGCTAGTACGGGGGTTCATCTTGCGGGGACGCACATATGAGCTCACGACATATAAGATCTCAGGCAGGGATGCTTGGGCCTCTACAGGGGGGGAGATTCTATACAAGAGATAGGGACGCCATGGTGAGGGCTTGTTCTTCTACATTCCATCAAGTTTATCTCCGAGATTCCTAGTACGCAGCGGTTGGATGGCAGCTAGGATCCTGTCTCCAGCTACATCTTAATCACAGCAAACTTCCACATCTTCCAAGTCGCCAACACAGCTCCCAGTAGCACTTACCCACTGAGAGGCGGTACGGCATTGTCATATGTTGTTCAACCTCGTCCCGGCGAAATCATATCACCATAGCTCTGCTTGCCGTTTTGGCCCGAGCACTCTGGTTTCCGGGTTGACTCTACCATTTGCAATCTGTGGCATTAATTCAGGCTTGAATGGGAACTTACTAGGAGATGTAGGTGATGACCATCTCCCCGGGAGAGTCCATAGCACCATACTCTCCGTATAATACCATTCACGCCTGACGCTCCCCCCCTGTCCGGGCCGTTGAGCCGCCCAGTACGGGGCTCACGGTGTTGTTCGCTCCCCGCCGTGGAGTCAACCCGGTGGAACGAGCATACCAAAAATGATCCAGAAGTCAGGGTTGCTAGATCATGCACCGACGTGTGCGCACTCAGTGGTTGCCAAATTTTACAGAGGGTATCGTAGGGATATTGCTAAATTGAGGTAGAAAATGAAAAGGCATTAAGTCAGGTTGAATGTAAGTATACGGAGATTATGGTGATATGACTATCCCCTGGGGAGAGGGGAATATCTGACCGAAAGCAAATATTTCATATGTGCGGAAGAGATATAGTTTTGTTTTCAAAAGGCAGTGTTGATGATCATTTATAAAACAACATAAAGTTCATGACCAAAAGGAAAGGATAAAGGGGGAAGTGTCACACCCAGGTTACCTTCTGCACCTCAAAATATCTTGGCAGTATCTGTCATGTAGATGGTCAGATAGCATTATATTATTGAAAACACCTCTACCTGCCCATACAGACTGGGATGCTTAGAGTTTGTACAGTATGAAGCCAACACCGATTTCTTTCACTGGTAAAAGCTAACTCATGGAGCAGGGCCCGGTGATTAGCCGTTAGCAGCTTTGATTGGCTCTAATCACCGAGTCAGAGTGAAATTAACTACACACGGAAGTGGGAGGTGTGGGAATTGGCGGGGGGGACTTCGTTTAAGGACATTAATGACTTATCATGCAGGTGTGATGACTATTAGGAAGGGCATGGGCAAACTTGTTGATAAAGATGGATAACTCCACTTCAATTGTGTTTTGTTAATTTAATGAACAGAAACTGTCAGAGATGTAATTTTCCCGGAAAATTGGCCTTGAAATTAAATAAACAAAAATTTGGAAAATGTTAAAAAAAAAATATATTTTTTTTTTCAAAGTTTTTTTTTTTTTTCCAATTTTGGGATAAGGGTTTTTAATTATCAGACTGGGATGCTTAGAGTTTGTACAGGACTCCCACCCCGTGAGCAACATTTTCTTTCACGAGTAGAGGCTAACTCATTGTAGCAGGGCCCGTTGATAGCCATAGCGGAGGTATGAAGTTTACTCCAATATGGGAGGGTCTGCGCCCCCGCAAAAAACTCAATATCGGAGTTCCGCGGATAATACGCAGACACTCCAAAATCGGAGGTCTGCGGACACGTAAAAACTCCAAAAAATAGGAGTTCTGCGTGATCTTTTAAATCTTTATTTATATTCAACACTCCAAATCGGAGATTAGTAGTTTCTGCGTATAATACGACACACTCCAAAATAGGAGGGTCTGCGGACATCGCAAAACTTCCAAAATCGGAGGGTTTGCGTGTATCTTTAAATATTAATTATGTAATTCAAACACTCCAATATCGGAGTTTCAGCGTATAATACGCATACACTCCAAAATCGGCGGGTCTGCGGACATCGCAAAAACTCCAAAATCGGAGGTTTCTGCGATCTTTAAATATTATTATTTATATTTCAAAACACTCCATATCGGAGTTTCAGCCTATAATACGCACACACTCCAAAATCGTAGGGTCTGCGTACATCGCAAAAACTCCAAATGGGGGAGGTTCGCGTATCTTTCAATATTAGTCTTTATATTCAAACACTCCAATAACGGAGTTTCAGCGTATAATCGCACACACTCCAAAATCTGGAGGGTCTGCGCCAATCGCCAAAACCCAAATCGTCGCAGGGTCTGCATTAAGTTCATGCAACATTATGCCTACATGTCACATGCAGCTGTCCAGTGATGATTTGTAACAAAAAAAAAATCAGGCTAACTCATCTTACTAAATCTTACTAAATCCGATCCGCCATAGGATAGTTAAACGGGAGACAATATTATCGATTGCGACTATTCTTTAACAACTTAAGGTTGCCTAGGGGTGGTTCCATATTACCATATTTTTGTTTTACGGCGATTTCTCGCGCGTGAAAAATATTTTCGAACTCTAATTTTTTGTAATTGTGTTAACCTTTATGGGCGCTTCTTTCATATAAAAACTCTAAAATTCTCGGCCCGTTAATGAGATAATTGTTTTGGGTCCCTAGGAACCCCCCCCTTAGGCACCAACGGGAAGGTGATTTTAAAAATAAAAATAGCATACCCTGTTGCCAGAAATATTTTTCTGCTTATGTTAGTTCATATGCATGAAACCAAATTAATTACATATGCAGAAAAAATAATTACAAACCCTTTATGTGCTGAAAAGAAGCGATTCCATCAATGAACGACTGCGCACCCATTGGCTATACAAAACTATGGCAAATATGACTGCCCCCACAAAAAATACAAAATTTACAATGGTTTTTTTTAACATTCAATATTTAAATTGGTCTTCTAAGAGCCGATATTAACCATCAAAATATTTGCAATGTGTATGCTGTGGAAGCAGGTCGCGAAAACCTCAGTTAACTTTTTATCGATTTTGACGCATTTCGAAAACAATGATTTGCCCCTAGTTTCCAGACGGCAAATCGGAACTCGTTCATATTGCACCTTTGGCCTTGTCTTATGCCCCCTCAGAGGTGGTATGAGTTTCATTTGAAAATCCAGCGGGAAGTGGTTCCTCTTGGGGGGTGGTTTCCATGGAACCCCCCCCCCCCTTATGCACCAACTGAGTGAAAACACCTTAGGCACTTAAGTGTTAATTGGAGAAAGACTCTCCATGTCGCTTTTTCAGCGATTGGAGAGACTTTCAAAGCGGGATGGATTTCCCGGGGTATGAGAGCAACTTCCTATAGCCGAAATCACGATTGGAGATTGGCTCATGGTGTTGCCGTCGACTTCGACCCCGGCATGCCCGGGATTCGTCCATGTTCAATCTGTATTGCTATAGGTGCGATCGATCAACAGCGACATGCGACAAACAAAAGAGGACATGAATGCCGTGGTTGCCTAGTGTTGCTAGATATACGAGCTAATCACAACACGGGACGGTGTATTGCAAACGTACTACGTAACGTCTGGTTAAAAAATAACAATAACGATTGCCCTGAATTTTGTGATTTAGGCCATTTTTTTAGTTCTTAGATTTGCTTAGACGTTATATAACAGTTGCATGAATTATTGCAGACCCTCCGATTTTGGAGTTTTCTGCGATGTCCGCAGGACCCTCGATTTTGGAGTGTGTGCGTATTATACGCTGAAACTCTGATATTGGAGTGTATGAATATATAAATAAAATATGAAAGATACGCAGAACTCCGAGTTGGAGCGTTTTGCGATGTCGCAGACCCTCCATTGAGTGTGTGCGTATTACTGAGAAACTCCGATATTAGGAGTATTTGATATAAATAATAATATGTAAAGATACGCAGATACTCGATTTGGAGTTTTTGCGATGTCCGCCGACCCTCCGATTTTGGAGTGTCTGCGTATTTTACGCTGAAACTCCGATATTGGAGGTTTGAATATAAATAATAATATTTAAAGATACGCAGAAGACCTCCGATTTTGGAGTTATTACGATGTCCGCAGACCTTCAGATTTTGGAGGGTGTGCGTATTATACGCTGAAACTCCGATATTGGAGTGTTTGAATATAAATAATTAATATTTAAAGATAGCAGAACCTCCGATTGGAGTTTTTACGACTGTCCGAGGACCCTCCGATTTTGGAGTGATTGCGTATTATACGCTTGATGAAAAACTCCGATTATTGGAGTGTTAGAAATAAATAATAATATTTAAAGCTACGCAGAACCTCCGATTTTGGAGTGTTTGCGATGTACGCAGACCATCCGATTTTGGAGTGCGTGCGTATAACGCTGTGTGTTGAAACTCCGATATTGGAGTGTTTTGATATAAATAATAATATTTAAAGATAAGCAGAACCTCCGATTTTGGAAGGTTTTGGCGATGTCCGCAGGAACCCTCCGAGTTGGCAGTGTGTTGAGTATTAGACGCTGAAACTCCGATATTGGAGTGTTTGAATATTAAATAATAATATTTAAGATACGCAGTACCTCCGATTTTGGAGTTTTGGCATGTCCGCAGGACCCTCGATTTTGGAGTGTGGCGTATTATACGCAGAGAACTAGTAATCGGAGGTTTTGCGGGGGCGCAGACCCTCCAATATTGAGTAACTTCATACAGCTAGCGGGCTTTGATTTAGCTCTAATCACCGAGTCAAGAGTGAATTAAACTACACACGACAGGGAGCTGTGCCTCTGGTGGGCATTGGCTTCATTAATGACTTAGTCCGTGAGGTGGTGGAGACTATTAGGAAGGGGCATGGGCAAACTTGTTGATAAAGATTGATGACTCCACATCAAATAATCATGGTTGTGTTTTGTTACTTAGTGGACAGAGTCTGTCCCATGAAGTTTTATTTAAAGTGGCACTGGCACATTTTCAGAAAATATGAAATTTCTTCAATTTGCTTGTAAATGATAGTCTAGGCCATTGGAAGAATAGAGATATATATTTTACACATACAAGTAACATACTCAAAAACAGAGAGGGACATCAATAAGAGGTTAAAGACATCCAGGTAATTTGTAGGTTAGCTTATAAGTTTGCCGTAACTTTAATCAACAAATGTGTCTATTACATGAATATCATAGACTCGTACTCATATTAAAACCACAAAGGTCACACACCAGCCAAACAAGGTGCATGCCGTGAGAATCAACTCTGGCATGTGTTTTCTTGTGTTACACGCCACTTCCACATGGTCTGCTGAATTAATGTCGCCGGAGACATTAATTATAAAATCATTCTGTTTACCCATAAGCACGCTGATTTGGGCTTAATAATCTCAGGTGAGGGCTAATGTATATAAAAAGCTTTATAACCATGCAAAAATATCAATTTTGAAAAATGTAGAGGGCGCACTATTTGTCAAATGTGCCAGTGTCTCTTTAATCTTCCAAGGTAAACATATAACTTATTGGACTGCAGGTAATGACCTGCAGTCATTTGAGAAGCTATCTTAAAAAAACCACTGACCTAAGACTAGGCTTGTTTGTACTTCATTTGAATGCATTTTGCATGCTGATTTGGAATATAGTCATAAAAAATGCATAATTCTGAAATTTTGAGTTCATAGTTGTTCACTTTTTCTCAAAAAATGCAAAAATTATACATTTTCATGATATGCTTGAAATCGGTATGAAAAATGCATTCAAATTAGTCCAAACAAACCTAGTCTTAGGTCAGTGACCTTTATACTATATATAACCAATGCATTGCATTAACCCGTACAGAATCTACTAGGATTAAAAGGTTAAGCTTGAATGTGAACATGACCAACAACGACAACTGTATATGCACACAAGAAAACGTGTGTGTGTGTGTGTGTGCATGCATGTGTGCACATGTGTATGTGTGTGCACATGCGCATGCACCCATGTGGGTATGTGTGTGTGTGTCTGTTAGTACATCATCGTTTGTGATTTGCAGAAGTCGGACCCGTTCTGCTTGGCTTCCATAATGAGTATGTATGCAGATATTTTTGAGACGTTGACCTGTCTAAGTTACATGGAAATCGACTAACTTAGCCTTGAAAATCGATATTGTCAGAGGATACTGGACACAGCTGGACTGAATACATTGAATAATGTGTGAACTGTCTGAAAAAGCAGTGTCAGAGATGTATCACTCGGGTATAAGCCCACCCCCCCCCAAAAGGAAGATTTTACTTCAAAATAGGGGTGGGCTTATACCCGGGGAGGGGCTAGAATATCAGATACAAAATTGCAAAATCATTTCAAGAGCATATTATTCACCAGATACCATTTTATGTACACTTTTGTTGTAGCAGATATTAAAACATTCAAAGTAAAAGTTCAATGTTTGCATCACATTCCTCAAAGTAATTCTAGTAAACAAGCCATCCCAATGCATTAGGCCCTACTTTGATGGCTCTATAGAATAGTCCCAGTTTGTTGAATGTTGATTTTGTTTGTGTACTTACTGCCACATTGTCTCCTGAATGCTAAAATTACCACCTGGGCTTCTAACCTCGAGGTTGCTAGTTCCTGTCTTTTCTTTAAAATTGGGTTGCTTATACCCGAAGGTGGGCTATACCCAAGTGGTTTACGGTAATATCGGTCAAGTGAAGTTTAATTTTGCGAAGTTTTTGGGTTTTGACTTGAGCGGACCACTAGTGGCGTGTCATTCTTGGTTCTCCTCTGGTAATGGCATACAATGTTACTGGAGCGCACTCAAAGCAATTTGGTTGATCATGTTGTCTGGCTCTCTTCCCTCCTTAATTTGAATTAGAATCCACATGACTCCCCTTGCCCCAATAAGAATTGCTGTGTAAATTAATATTGTTCAACTCAAAATGGGGCGTATTTTTTGCTCTAACATCCAAACCAAACATCCTTTATCCGAAAGATATCACAGGGTAAAGAGAAAAATGTCGAAACTTCCTTCATTGGCGTATCGGCCCTTCCCGCTCTGGAGGGGGCAAATTTCCAATGCTTGGGAAAGTTTCCCTCTCAGGATGGTCAAAAGGCCAATTTTTTCCCCCTGTCAGAGGGCTAAAAACGTCTGATTTAAGCAGTATTTTTGTCAATTTTTTCCCGGCCAAAAGTCGTCAGGGTGGGCAACCTGCCGCCCCGTCCCCCATCTCGTTACCCACTGGCTTTCTTCTGACATACCAAAATTTTTGCCCACGTCTGGTCAAAACTGGGATTCCCCGGGGACGAGGCTATTAGCGATCAGACCCTTGGACCTTTGTTTATAATGCA
This sequence comes from Ophioderma brevispina, assembly GCA_023653785.1. NCBI lineage: Eukaryota > Metazoa > Echinodermata > Ophiuroidea > Amphilepidida > Ophiodermatidae > Ophioderma > Ophioderma brevispina. Next base: position 37,650 of record JAMKCH010019912.1, read on the forward strand.
TAATGCAATGTGTTTTTTTGTTATATTCATCTGGAAATCTTGAACCATTGCTTTAACAACAAACATTAGTTTTAGGAATACAAACTTATCCGTTTCAAATTGATATTAGACTGGCAGTTCAATTTTAGCCTCCACCTGTGAATAGTAACCCCAAATGATTATCATCCCCCCCCCACCACACACACAACAAAGTACTGGTAAATGTTTTTCATTGTCTAATTTGAAGGGTAAGGATTTCAATTGGCCCTTGAAAGTCCATAGGAATTGTAAGTTTATTGAACACAGGTTAATGAATAGGGGAATAATGCATAAACTGTCCAAACCGGTGTTTTACAAGCATGTGTCATAACTGCGGCCTTTGCAGTTTTACAAGGGGTTTGCCGTGTTACTTGATCTCCTCGATAAAATTTCCAGAATTTACATATATATGGTATTTTACAATGGTGCTGATTTAAGATCTTAAATAAACATGGGGGTCCCACTTTGTTTTGAGCATATAGCCAAAACAAAAAAGTATGTTTCACTTTTTACCCACAACCAGTGGTATGGGAAAAGTCACCTTTGAAAAAAGGAGAAAAATACAAAAAAACACGAAAAAACTAAAAAATTTTGTAATTTCTAAATATGTTGAGGTCTCGATGTCGTTCTTCGAAATTTTGAAATAAAAAATGAGGGTCACCGACTTACTTTTTTCCCTTGCACGCCGAAACCCACTGAAATTGGACACTTTTTTCAAATATGGCGTCTTGTTTGGCGGCAAGAAAATCAGCCGCCACAATTCGGCATGAAGCAAAGCAGGAACGCAGGCGTAGAGTGCCCTATTTTAAATAAACGCAAACAAACGCCCAGTTATCACGCAGTATTTGCGCAGGATAACCTTTCGCACCTCAAAACTAAAAATTCTTCCATTTGTTCCATGACTGGCCTCTAACAGAAATGTCGAAGGTGTAAAAGCACAGCTTGCCGCGTAACCATCACACGTCAAACTCTTAAAGGGATTTAGCAGCAATAATGCAAGAGAATACAAAATGTGGAAGTGCATTTTTTAAACTTGTAATCAGGGATAAGTGTATACAATTCCTATAACTGCCTTATGGTAGAAGCAAAGCCACAATAGTGAAACAAATGGAAGTATTTGAGAAAATTTGTCATATCGTCTCCCACAAAGAGACATACAGGGATGGTGTCTAAAAATCTACCTAAACAGCTGATTGTGGTTTACACCACACAGAACAGAAAACAACAAAGATCAATAATGTTTTGTTTTTGAGGTCAACCTGTATTGATCATGTACCAATCTCGCGTTAAAATATGGGATATCCACCGGGAAAGGCTTTTTTTTTAAATCTCAAGTCGGAATTTTGCTATGCACGTAAAGAAAATTAACAGAATCAGATAAAAGTCCTGCCTTGCCTTTATACCCCATATTTTAAGCCAACCATTAGCAGGTTATGTTTAGCATCTCCAGCAGAATCACATACAAAATATGAATTTTGTTATGATTTTTTTTTTTATGTTGTTATAGCAACTTGCCTGCTAAATCCCTTTAATTGAATGATCGCTATTCCATGCTATCTTGGCTGGATGTTGTCAATCAACTTTGTAAAACTTCTTAACTTTTAACCGAATCCAATTTTGTTATGAAGACGCTAAGCGGAAGTGGGATTTTCTTCTGGAGGGTAATGGTTGTTTTGGTCTTGTGTTCCTTTTTAGACAACATACAAAATATAAAGCAAATTAAATTTCAGCAAGAGCCAACACTATAAATATACAGTTGGGCACAAAAGTATCTCGGCTTGTTTTTTTTTCGATCAGTCATTGTGCCAATGTCCGATAATTTCGAAAGTTTTCAATATACATGTTGTTGCCTAGTTCTGCTCTTTTCATTTCAACCTTGCTGTAAAAAGCGTTTAAAAATGCGGGATAGAACGCCCAACAGAGGCAAATCCCCACACCAAAAGGTTTTTTTTTTTCAATGGGACAGTGCATTGTACTGCGACACGAACACGTGGAACCACAATCATATTGCAAGTAGGCTTTTTTTTGGCTTGTCAGGCTCGGAAACCCTCTTTGTGTAAATCAATACACACTATTCTTGTGTTTACCTAAGCTGCCCGTTGACAACCCAAAAAAGTGCACTTTTGGTTCGGATGTTTTATGTCTTTCGGCCATTTTGTCGCAGCCATTTTTGCATGCTTTTACAATCGAGGTTGTAAATGAATAGTAAAACCTAGGCCACAAAATGTATATTTTGAAACTTTCAAATAAGAACAAAAAACTCATTTTAAAAAACAAAAAATATGTTGAAATGTTATAACAAAAGTTGTTGTCCACATTGCAGAGAGCCCAAAATATATGACCTTCAGTTCACATCTCAAAATGAATTCCAAACCCTCGTTGTAGTATATGTTTTTTTTAAGTTTTAATTTTGTATGATGACTGACGCACCCTGATCTGAGCACGTACCCCCCTTCCTGGGGGAAGGCAAAATCGAATACAGGCCAATGAGAGGCGTCCCATGCATTGCTTTTCAAGTGCAGACCTATCTTCAATCACACACATAAGAAAAGCATACACGGTTCTTATACGCAGAATAGAATTAACCCATCTTGGCCTTCCAAATTACATATTGACTGAAAGTTTTTTTGGACACAGCTGACATATGATGGGATAATGTAGAAAAGTCATCCTCCCACAAAAGATCTGTTACAATTGTATCCCATTGTATACCCTGTGTTAACACTATAGTCGTCTGCTTCCTGTGAGCAAGATCTTTCAAAGATATTTGTGTTGCTTAAAGGAACATTCAGATTTTTGAAGGAAAAACATTAGTAACAACAATTGACCATAATTTTTGGACAAATGTGACAGGATTTTGCTATTTTAATCTAAAGGTGGGATGACCCAATCATGGTTTCCAAGGAATGTTGTTGTTTTTTTATTTAAAGTTGTAAAAACATAATAAATTAAGTAACTTACGGCATCTATGGTTTTTCGAACCACAATTTACTGATTCGAAGACCATTGCTCACACCAGTATGGGTTTGAACCACAACCTACTGATTCAAAGACAATTGTTTCACCAGTATGGGGTTTTGAACACAACCCACTAATTCAATGACCATCACTTACCCAGTCTGGGTTTCGAATCCACAACCTACTACTCTTCACAGCCACCAGTATTCTCATAATCCAAGCTGGCAGGCAAGCAGGTTGTTCTTTGTATACGTAAAGTAAAGTCTGACTCAGAGATCGAAAATTATTTTTTTGTTTGATAACCGGAAAAATAGTCAACTATAACTAAAGATAGTAACCTAAAATGCACATTCCCGAAATTTGAGATGATCGGAATTTCGTTTTGGATGCAGTAAACATTTATGTGTAGTATTACGTCCCATAGGATACTGTGTAGAACAAAATTCCTGATCCGGATTTTATAACAAAGTTGTGATTTTCTATTGAAGGAATTCGATTTAAGGCTTAGCAAGTTTCACACATTGATATAAGTATAATGGACCAACTTATGTACATGCAAAAAAATACGATTTTTTTTTTGGAAATTGAGGGCGCCCTGCCTCAGGACATCGCTGATCGGCCTTTAAATAGCTTCCACTATAAGACAAGGAAAACATATTGTTGCTCCAGAGCACAGCTAGTGTGACAATAACTAAATTTTGCACAGTATAAGTCTGATGCAATGCTTCATGGGATTTGCCCCCCCCCCCAATTGACAAATAAAGATGTCATATTATATTTCCTGGACAGTGACCCCAGCATCAAGCCTGTTGCTATCTACCGTAGACAGCTATAAGCACTGTATAAACACATCGCTGAAATCCGTTTCCTGTTTTGTACCACAGGAGGATATCGCTTTCCCCTTTTTTTCAAATAACACCTATCTTTCTTATCATTTCCTATTCCCCCGTCCCTTTTGCTGTAGCCATTTTGTGTCCTGCTAAAGTTCAATAGATACATACTTGACTTGAAATAATCTTCTATGCATCAGTCTGTCGATAATCCACCTATTACTGCAGTATATGACTGCATTATGATGCTACCGTGACTATTTTGTTGACCGAAATCGTGGCCTTGTATTCTGACCGGGAGGTCTAACTTTAAGTCTGGTGTAAACCATGATTAGTAGTCCTGCATGAGTGGACATTTTTTCCCTTCCAACATACTCTGAAAATGTGCCTGTAACAATTTGAAACATTCCTCATGGATGGGACCCATTCCAGCCCCATCCCTAGAATTTCCCACCAGTTCATTTGACTTTCACAGTATTTGAAAAAGGAAAGGGTCCACTCCTGCGGACTAACCCCTGTTTAAACCCGGGTCTAAAGTTAGTGCTAAAGTTGTTTCTTCTGTAGTCGGTACACCTCATAGAGGGCCAATCGAGATGAAGATGACAAGCACAGCGTAAATTGCTCAAATTTGCTGTCCAGGCCATTTAAGAAAACATACCAGTCTACCATGTCAATTTCAAACATTTAAGGTGCATTTCGTGATTTCAAGCCATTCAAGCACCGTCTGTTTTATTTCAATTTATCACCTATATCCTTGAGAAAACTTATTCTCCAATTTGAGCAGATCCCGAATCTTGCGGTTTTGTGTCATTAGCATTGCCGTTTCCCACGGTCCATAGGCTACTGTGCTGTCCTTCTGTCCGCGTTTACGGACAAAATCCAAAATTCGAATTTCTTACAGATGCGACCGAATTGCACGTAAGACTAGGCACACATGATTCGAGGCTAAAACGGTTTCAATGATATAACTAATCTCAACATTTTAGTCGTCCGATAGGAAAGACCTTAAGTGGCTCATTATCCCTGTGTCGTCGGCGTCTTGCTCGGCTCCGCCGTCGGTGAGCTTTTCTTGTGAACAAATTCTGGAGATCTGTGCGATCTACAGGGCTGAAACTGTGGTGGAAGGGTGCGGGGGTTACAGATTCTCGAACTGATTAATTTACAACATTGTATATGCATTCTAAATAACCTATTTGCATATTAATGAGCAATATTTGACCTATTTTCTCTATTCTTGATTTTCATGACACTTTTTTGGACACAAATATCTGAGCTCTTAAGTCACACAGACTGAAACTTGGTGGTAGGGGGTGGCGGGGTTAATGATTCTCAAACTGATTCTATTACAACAGTAATATGCATTCTAAGTACCTTAATAGTTCATAATTAATTCACATATTTTTACCTATTTTTTCTTGTTTTCACATTGACACCTTGTGCACAAAATATCTAGAAATCTGTAAGTCCCCAAAACTACCGGGCTGAACTTGAGGGATGCGAGGTGACAGATTCTCGAACTGATTCAACAGTACATTTGGTCCCTGGGTTATGGGGCATTGTCCTGAGGTATAAGACATTGTCCGGTGTAATTGGGACAATGTCTGGGGAATCTGGGACATTGGCCTGGGGATTCCCGCATGGGCCCTTGCCCTTGGGTAATGGGACATTGTCCTGGGGTTAAGGGACTTTGTCCCTGGGGTATATGACTGGTCCTTGGGTATGGACCTTGTCCCTGGGGTATGGGACATTGTTCTGGTAGGTAATAGTAAAAATATTGTCCATGGGTATAGGGACATTTTCCTGGGTAATGGGACATTGTTCCTGGGGTATGGGACATTGTCCCTGGGGTATTGACTTGTCCTGGGGATATGGACATTGTCCTGGAGGTATGGGACACCGTCCTGGAGGTATGGGACCATTGTCCTGGGTTTGACATTGTCCTGGGGATATGGGACAATTGTCCATGGAGGTATGGGACATCGTCTTGAAGGTAATGTGACATTGTCCTGTGGTTTTTGGACATTGTCCTGGAGGTTATAAGGGACCCATTTATCCGGAGGTATGGGACATTGTCCTGGAGTCATGGGACATTGTTCTAAGGGTATGGGACAGGGTTCTGGGTTGGGAACTTGTCCTGGGTTGGGGATCTTCTCCTGGAGTATGGGACATTGTCCTGGGTATGGGCCATTGCCCTGGGGTATGGACATTGTCCTGGGGTTATAAGACATTGTCCTGGTATGGGACATTGTCCTGGGGTAATGGGACTTGTCCTGGGGTATGGGACAATTGTCCCTGGGGTATGGGACATTGTCCCCTGTTGATATTGGACATTGTCTTGGGGGATATGAACATTGTCCTGGGGATATGGTACATTGTCCTGTGGGGAATGGGACATTGTCCGGAGGGAATGGGACATTGGTCCGGAGGTATGGACAGTGTTCCTGTAGTTGGGCACATTGTCCCTGGAGGTTTGGGACTTGTCCGGTATGGGACCTTGTCCTGGGGTATGGGACTTGTCCTGGGGATATGGGAATTGTCCTGTAGGTATGGGAACATTGTCCTCTGGGGATATGGTGACTTGACACTGGAGGTTGGGACATTGTCCTTGGCGGTATGGGACATTGTCCTGGGTATGGGACTTGTCCTGGGGTAAGGGACATTGTCCTGGGGTATGGGATATTTTCCTGGGGTATGGGACTTATCCTGAGGGTATGGGACATTGTCCAGAGGTTGGGACATTGTTCTGGGGTAATGGGACAGTGTTCTGGGGTATGGGACCTTGGCCTGGGGTATGGGACCTTGTCCTAGGTGAATGGGACCTTGTCCTGGGTTATGGGACATTTGTCCTGGGGATATGGAATATTGTCCTGGAGTATGAAACATTGTCTATGAGATAATGGGACAGTGTCCCGGAGGTATGGGACCTTGTCCCAGAGGTTGGGACAGGTCGCTGGTGTTTTTGGACATTGTCCTGGTGTATTGAACATTGCCCTGGGGTATGAGATATTGGCCTGGGGTCATGGGACATTGTCCTGAAGTATGGGACATTGTTCCTGGGATATGGGACATTGTTCTGAGGTATGGGACATTTTCCTGAGGTATGGGACATATCCTTGAGGTAATGGACATTGGTTCCCTGAGGTATTGGACATTCCTGGAGGTATGGGACATTGTCCTGGGGTATGGGACAGATGCCTGTTAACACTGAATTATTTTTTTACAATTTTAATATTGTTATTGCTGACTCAAGAACTTTTTCAGGTTTGCGCATGTAAACCAAACTGAAATTTTGCATCTTCAGAAATGATTCGAAAACCATCACATACTCGGACGACCTATTTGGGACCAGCTGTCCCTATTTTTTAGGTAAGTCGGGGGGAGAGGCTGTGGATCCACTAAATGCCCCTTTAAGCATTTTACAGAATGCCATGAAGAAGTAAGTCCACCTAACGTGTGTTTGATGCTTTTGGCAGCCAGCTACAATCTTGGAGAAACAGTGTTTGACAGAAAAAGCGCTTTTTCTTAACCGTAGTGGTAAAATTTGTCTCCTTCTTCCCACAGACAACGTTGAAATCTGAAATTTGTGTTCCAGTGTGCCTACAAACTCAACAATTGATTGGTGGGGACAGGGAGATTAGGGATGTACAAAGCTTCACGCTTGATACCAAAAAAGTTTAATCTCTACAGATGGCCTAATTATACAAGTGTAAAAGATCAAATTTCCACAGTGTGTCACTGTTTTTTGGACCAAGATTGTAGAAGCTAAGTGGTGTGTACCTATTAAAGGTACGAGCCTTATTAAGAATTTGGGCTGAAAGGATCTTACTTTATCCCTGGTTGTAAACCAGGGTTAGTCCTACATGAGTGGACCTTTTTTTCCCTTTCAACAGACCTAAAATGTGGCTGCAAATCGGTAGAAATTCCTCATGGAATGAGGCTGGAGCGGCCCTCCATGAGGAATGTTCTTTACCCTTTCATTTAAAACTTTCACAGTAATTTTCAAATGAAAAAAGGTCCATTCAATTTTAGGACTAATCCTGGTTTAAACCCAGTTCAAAGTTATACGCCCTTCTCAAAATACCCCTGTAGTGTGGGGTTTACAAGAAGGAATTTCAAAGACACATGGTTGGTACATGAATGTGGCCCTCATTGACACTGGTTCTATTGTGACGTCATCTAGCAATCATGCTACTATCTCTCCTAAGACGTACATTGACGTAAGACGTACATTGGTATCAAAATGCAGTCCTACTTCGCAGGTTTTCTTGATAACGGATGCTTGCGCATTGGTCATCTCAGATTGATTATTGGATGCCCGAATGAAAACAATTTTGGTTTCACACTTTTTACTTAATGGCCTTCATTACAGTGTGTCCCAGCATCCCCCGATGAATTTGAACAAAACCATGTGGCTACTTTTTCTTTGTTGTAAGATAACATAGGACTGTTGAGCTAATGTCCCAGGGGTAAGAGTATTAAGAGATGACCCCAACAATCAGTAACCCGCAGGAACCATTTTACAAAATGAGGAGACCTGTAACTACAACAAAATAGCACCTGAAGAACCAGAATGGCAAATACAATTTTGATTAGCACTCAGATCTTTAATTGGGCAATTTTTCTTGCAAAACACTACTTCTATTTACATAATTATTCTTAAACTGGTATGAAAAGGTTCATGTATTGGTGATAAAATACATTTCCAGTTGATATAAGATAAAAACCTATGACTAAGTCATCGACAACTCACATTACATAAATTATTAATGCTTTGGGCTGTACATGTTTGTTACATACTAAACTTAAGGCTGACTCAGAGATTTCCCGATGAGGGCGCCCTCAGATTTTTTCAACAATTGTGTTTTTGCATTACATAATGCTTGTTCCAATACTAATCCACTGTGTGAAAAAGCTAAATCTCAAATCGAAGCCCTTCATATAGAAAATCACATGGATCCGGAAAATTTTGTTATACACGTATCCCATGGCACGTTATATACAACGAATTAATGTTTTCCTGCATCAAAAACGAAAATGTCCTATTCATCTCAAACTTTTGAAATTGAGCATTCTGGTGACTATTTTAGTTCTTAGGGGGCTATTTTTAATTAATAATATTAAAAATTTATTCTGAAATCTGAGTCAGACTTTAAATATGAAAGTAAAACATGTTTCAACACAAAACTCAATATCAATATCAAATATCTCATTCGGGGTCATTCATTTTGGGCTTAAGAATACGCTTTGTTTGCTGCTCAAAATGTTGATGATTGATTAGCTCTAATCCAATGCTGTTTAATTTGACACCATGTTTGTTGATCATACATTCTAATTCCATCTTTTAAGCACTGCCTTCATTCCATCTTTTAAGTGGTTAAATGCATGTTTATTTATTATTAATTTTAGGCCATTTTTACCCTAGACGCCAAATCCAATGGTCATAGTTGTACAAACTAAACCTTTTTGAATGACTAGACAGAACACTATGGCATACATTTTCAACAGACTTTACCATTTTTAAAGTTTGACCCCTGTGTCACCTTAAATTGGCCCCTACTGAAAAAGTGACACCAACAATTTGAGAGTATAACTACTAGCATTGATGGGTCCATACTAACTAGCAAAGGTGTCAAACCTTTTCTGTAGCGAGGTGTAAGCATTGATGTTTTGAACCTGGGTCCAGCTCCTGCACTACAGGCCGGGACCTAAATTAAGCCGAGTCATGTTTATCCTTGTCACAATCTATAGTATAAAAAATAATCGGAATGAATAGAGATAAAGGCTATCACAAATATAAGCATAAATCAGTCTCAAACTTTGAAAAGTGGGGGAGGGGGGAGGCTCCTCTACTTGTCAAAAGTAGAGGGCCATGGCTCCCACCCCCCCACACACACACACACTGTAATGGATCCACCTATAAGGCAGTAAAAGTCTCAATTTACTTAGCAAAGTTTAGTTACCTCAATTTGCCTGTGTATGTGGAAACTACACCCCTGGTTTTTTGAGGACGATCTATGGTTACCCAGAACACACTGGGTCAGTTTATATGAAACAGGTTATTTGAACTGTGTCCCTGGTGGATAGCTTGCCTATCTCAAATGCCCTCACTGATGTTCTTGCAAACAGCAGCCATTGTTCTATCAGCAGTCACCGCCGTCTTTCACAACTCCCAGAAATGTTGCGACGTTAACACCCTGTTCTTACTAGAGACTTTTAATGTTGTTAAGTGGAGATCCACACAAACAACTCACTGTCAATGCCTCTAAAACAAAGACTATGCTTTTTTGGTTCTCATAGAAAAATGCATAACTCTGCCATTGATATCAGAGCTTCATAATGTTAGTTTGGAACAGTCCCTGTGTTTTAAATACCTCGGTCTGTGGTTTGACCCGTACCTCAAATGGGATAATATTGATAAGATTGCATCTAAGATTCTCAAAACACTTGATTCTTCGTATTAGGCCGTTTATTGACATCCTTCGTATATGTTGTATAATGCTCTGTTCTTCCTCATATAGATTACTGGCTCCTATATGGACCTTGCAGTTTTTAATAAAACTATGTCAAAAGAAGATCCAGGATTATTGCAAACCCAATGTCGCAAGACTCTCCCCTGGGCTGTGAGTCCGTGATAAACATGTCAGTAATATATATGATGAACTCAAGTGGATGAATGTTCGGCAAAGAGAAATTACTTTACTTTGACACTTTTCTTTAGGTGTCTCCACGGTCTTGCACCTGAGTACCTGTCTGACAGTATTCGTCATAGAATTTATACCCACAGCATGTACACGCTCACAAGTCAACTACTATCAGAATTGAAAACGTAGTCGTACGCCTTGGGGTGGGGGGTGTCGCACTTTCAGGAATTCGGGTGCACGACTGTTGAATAACCTTTCACACCATACAAAAAACTCGCCCAGTTTACCTGTTTTCAAATCCCGCCTTAAAGAACTCATATTGGGTACTACCGATTAGGCCTTTTCGCATATTCTCATCTTTAACTTTATAGGTTATTTTAAGTTGTTTTACCATTTTTGGCCCACATATATATAATGTAATTCCTTATACTATATCTCGTGATTGTTCATATTTGTTTTTCAGATTGTCAGAGGATTTTTTGGAAATTATTTTAAAATTTGGCAAATGTTTGGCTTGCACTTCAAGTGGTTTATTTATATGTATCTAATTTGCTTTAATTATGAATTTCTACGTGTTTATAGATATGTTACACCCCCTTGATAATATTGTATGTTTATAATTAAATTAATTAGATGTAGCATACAGTAATTGTACTATACAATCGTTTTTTAACATGTAATTTATCTTTGAACGTGTAATTGTATTTTATAATTAACTGCATATATTTGAATTTTTAATATTGTCTCTTTGATTGTATTTTATATTGCTGAAGGGGCCCTTGTGGAAAGCAGTGCTTTGTTCACTGAACTTGGCTACCCTCTATAAATCTGTCAAATAAGAAATAAATAAAAAATTTAATTAATAAGTAAATTAAACAGCTTATAAATATGATTAAGGCAAATTAAAAAGAAAGTCAATGTCAACTCTTGCCAGCTTGATTTTGGAGCCATATTTACCACCTACCCCATACCGCCATTCATTTTCCTTTTTTATTATGTAAACACTGGAAAATGAGAGCTTTTGTTTAGACAAAAAAATGCTTGGAGATGGAAATCTCATGTTTTTAATAATATAAGTGGGCCCATATATAGATATTTTGAGACTACCTGCTGGAAACAACCTGTTGTTTTTTGGGGGGGATTGGGAGTTGGGGTAATGGCAATTTTTGTACCTTCACTAAATGTTGATGAAAAATATTGAGTACTTACGCATCAAAGAGTTGTTTAGCAAACTTGTTTAGTGCAGACTCGCTAAAGCTTCCTGAGCAAAGACCCCCAGAAAAAAATCATTTAGATGTGACAATTACACTATACAATTTCAAAAATATTTACAAGAATAAAAACAAATACAAATTTACTGGTATGCATCATAACTGAAACCACTCCATAAGAGAAAGCTAACATAAATTAGAAAGTTAGAATTCTAACAATAATACACATCTTAGTTAATTAACATCCATCTCGTACGATTATAACAGAGGGCCGACCCCAGAGGGGGGGTGTGGGGGGTTAAAAAAAACACCCCCCCTTTAAAAAATTCTTTCGGCAAAAGGTTGACTTTGTCGCGAAAAGGGTTATGTTGGCGCAACTGATTGATTGGTGGTATCGGTTGTGCACTCCTCCACATCGTTGTTGTTTGTTTTGTTTCATAGCTGTAAAGTATCTTGATTTCGTTGGGTTGACCCCCACCCCACCCCCCCACCCTGGGTCTACCTGGCGAGCCGGAAAATGTGAAAATTCTTGAATCTCCGGCAACACATTCCAACACAGGGACGCAACACCACCCCTCATTAAAAATGGTCTGGGGACGCCCCTGAGTACTAAAAGTTCATTTTAAGCCACATTCCAATAACTTAACAACAAATGGCTGTTTGAGTGTAGAACTGTTTGAGAATACCTACATACCAGCCATAGCACTTGCTATAGGTGGTAAGTACGGTTGTACAATTGTCCCGGGGGGGGGTACTCGACCCCAAATTGGGTACGGTTTGCCTGGCCATCACCAGTTAAAAAAAATCGACCCATGTTTATAGTGATCAATTGTTACAAAAATATGACCCATTTATATAGTTGGTTCCGCAAACTTTCGACCCATTTATATAGTTGCCTTGAAATTTCGCAACCATTTTCAAATAGTAATCTTCGCAAAATAGGCCCATTTTCAATAGTAACGGTTTTTCCAAAAATCATGAAATCAAACCCATTTTCAAAATGTGATTTTAAAAGCAAAAATGGAAAAATTGACCCATTTTCATAGTACAATGTGACCAAAAATGAAAATGGACCCATTTATATAGTAGGATGACCTCAAAAAAGTGACCCATCTTTATAGTCCGCCTGGTGGAAAAACGACCCATTGTTATAGTAAGGCTTGAAAATGCGACCCATATCGGCGGCACATATGGTACCTACCTTTTCTCACGAGTACCCCCCCCCCAACCTACCCCCCCCCCCGGGACAATTGTACCAAGAATGGACATAATGGCCGATAATTAAATGTACTGCCAAATACAAACACTTCCAATTTTCCGAAATTGAGTTTTTGCGAGGGACAAAAACAAGTCCATTTCCTTTCTTGGTGGTGCTCCGAATCTCAATTAGTTGCGTATACATGTATTTTGCCCACTACTGGGCTATATCACCGATGTTAATTGAAGGAATGAAGAACAAAAAAACCCCCCCCCCTCGCAATGCCTGCCGAGTATGGTGACTTGTTTCAAGGAGATTCCTACTTCTTAAAGGTGGTCTGCCTCTCAAGGAAAACAAAAAGGGGTAATTTTTTTTTGATGTTGAGTTGCCTAAATTTGAATCTTATGTTGTGTAGCAGAGCTACCTGGAAACCAGAGAGGAAATTAAGAATTTTTACAAAATATTATGAAGGAAGCCAGTGTATTTGTAGTTCATGCTATTATTCCTCAAGCAATTCCTTATGTTTACTTTTCTTTTTGTGTACTGTTTTTCTGTAGTATGAACACCTAAATTGTGTTAAGAATAAACTTACTCATTTTAAAGGCTGACTCGAGATTTTGAAATAAAACTTTTTTTTTGTATTTAATTAAAAAAAGTAAATTAGAACTAAAGATAGCCATCCTATGTGCTCCATTCCAAAGTTGAGGATGAATTTTACTTTTCGCTTCAGTCAACAGTGCCATAGGATACTGTGTTTAACACAATTCGATCCAGTAATTTTGTTAAAGAAGTTGTAATTTTCTATATGAAGGACTTTAATTTGAGGCTAGCCATTTCACATAATGATTAGTATATGGGACAGGCATTATGCATTGTGTATATGCAAAAACACCAATTTGTTTGGAAATTGAGGGTTGTGCCCTCCTCCTCGAAAATCTCAGGAGTCAGCCTTTAATGTTCGTATTGCTACCAAATATTTGTATGATTATGATCATCAAATCAATTTGATTTTTTTTGTGAGTGCAACCTATGCAATTAGGGCCCAACAGGTTACAAAGTTGCTCAGCGGGTCATTTGGGTGTTCAAGGATAGAGGTCAAACGTTTCCATGTCAGAGGTGTGAAAGGGTCATCGGCGAGCTCAAGTGGTCACATAGGCTTTAAATTCATGCCTTGCTGTCAACAAAGGTAAAAGTTAAGGCTGATTATCATAATCTGGAACAAAGTTTCAACATCACTTCATGCAGTTGTGATGGCAAAAGCCAACTCTCAAGCCAGATTCCAGGTCGATGAGATGGTACTGAAAAAATAACGGATGAGCTTCTGCACTTTTGATGCTCTAGTTTCCATGCTGTCCAAAACTACCATGGATACCAAAGTCCTCTTTTTTATCCCCATGGCCAAAAAAGTGAATGGGGGCTTTTGTTCATAGTGAAATTACCAAAAAAATGTTGGCAACGTAAAAGGACACAATTTTTAAATCGAGTACGCGCCATATAAAGTTGATAAAGGTTAAAGATAGCACCAAGTTTACTCAAGTGCGTCTGCCCCATTGGCAAACTGATACATTTCTTCTTTTCCGAATTCCTTTGTTGAGAACCTCCATGATATTTCATTAAAGGACCCATCATCATTAGACCCATTTGTTGATTAATATTTCCAACTGAACTTGTTCTTGTTTAAGATTATATCGCAGTTTGAGTTTGGAAGTAGTAGGGGGGAAAGTCGGGTAGGTAATGCCGAACGCGGGGTAATCCCGAGCGCAGCGATTTCACTATATTGCGAAAAAGGAGGAGACCGTGTACCACCCTATGGTGTTAGCTGCCTTTGGACTTATTCAATGTAACGACAAAATGGAAATCAGTACATTTTCGCGAGAATTACAAAAAACACTTTTTAGTGAAAATGAATATTCAGACCATACTATTTATGGATGGAATATCACATCTACAAGAGAGAGAGAAAGGGGTTTTTAATAGTTTAATAGGAATAGGGTTCATCACAATTTAAAATCAGTACAACGGGGAACGTCCATGACGAAGTTTATGAAAGGCACGAGGATTACAACTTCACCTGGTTTGCGGGTATCCCGAACACCGTTTTCCATGGAACCCATATAGGTTGTGGCCGTCTATCTACATGATTTGAAACTCTCATCGAGCTTTTCCATATACATTACTATCATAACTTTATGTTGGCAAGAACAAAAATGCTATTGTTTGTCCCTAAGTGGCTGCCATTGAAAACCCACGTTCGGCATTAGCCTGAGGTGGTGGCTGGTAATCCCGAACGACGCATTTTTTTTGTTTTGATCATAACTTCTTTCTAACAGGTTGAGTTAAGAAAAACATGGTTTTATAGTTAGAGTGTGCTTATACTTTTTTACTGATATGGTTATCTTTATACCAAACCTGTTTTACCATGGACTTATATTGGCTTCAATCGAATGGTGTTCGGCATTTTCCGACTTTACCGCCTATTCCTATTCTTGTGTAAAGATCATCTTGTTCTGACTTGACTACTTTTCAATTGATATTTGCTTAGTTTTTCATTTGTTTCCTTGCTTGATATCTTATTGTTGGAGATTGGTTTTATATATTTCAATGATCATAGACAGGTCCAAGCCAGATATGGCATAAAGCCTAATCTCGTTGTACCATCATCCATGCGACATTCTTTTCACAATGAAAATGTGTTCTGACGGATCTGCAGTCTACCGTTCTTGAATGTTATGGTTGTTTATGATTTGTGTGATAGAGTTTCAACGCACGTATGTTTCTGGGTACCTTTTTTGGTACCAGTCTTTCATCCTTTCACTTGAGATATCCCTGGGGGCAGAAGTTAATACTAAAGACCAAAGGAAGGTTCCCGCTGGTCTGGTTGCCTCACGAGAAGAGGACTGTTTTGATCTCGGTATTATTACATCAGCGCCTGCTAAAGCTGAAATCTATATTTCTATTCAAGCTGTATGGAGTTTGATAAATGGAAAGGGGCATTTTCTTTTCATTGTAGAAGAACTGGACCAAGTTTGCCAATGGGCGACGCACTTGATTATACTTGGTGCTACTTTTAATTTATCAACTTAATGGCTCGGTACTCTTTTTAAAACTGGTGTCCTTTTTACGTTGCCAGCCAACGTTTTTTTTTGGTAGATTTCCTTTATTTTTGTGAACATTAAATAGCTATGCAAGTATATTTGGTCAATTTGGGCAAAGAAAATCCCTGTTTCTACGACAGTTATACACTGTAGTTGAGTGTGTGTGATTCTTACATACGTGATGTTGTATGCTGTCGACCTGGAACGTGATGTGTTTTATGTAACTATTAAGTCAGATTAAGTTTTAGGAAGCATGACAATGTTTATAATTAAACTATTCGAAGTCGACTTTTTTTTCATTTGATATATATTCAGGGTAATTTTTTGGTTGTTCTATACTGCTCTTACATTGAAATACTGAATAGCTAGCGTCCCTGGGCTATCAAAATTGAGATTTTAATATAATTTTAATATACTTGAAAAATAAAGTCGTTAGTGCTTTTTGACATTTCTTCTATCTCCTTCATTTACTGAAATAATTCAGATTTAAGTTTCTGCAATTTTAGGCTTTTTTCACAAACAAATAGAATTAAAGAGGGGACCACCCCCAAAAAAAAATAAAATTGTGGAAATGTCATTTTAGAATCCTTTTGTTGATAATACACAATTTAAAAAAAGAAAAAACCTAAAAAATTAACAAAAAAGAAAAAGAATGAGTTATACTGCTTTGCATTCATTGAGACGTATTTTACCAAGAGGACACGTAACAATTCTAATTGCCATTACAATTAATGACACCGCCTGTTAATTTCTACGATAAGCTTACAAGTTTATAAAGATTGCCACTCATATCACTACTCAGAAACCTTTAAACTGGTATACACGTGTGGGGGGCCTGTAAAACGTGGAAAAAGACCCTGAAAGTCCCCTTGTACAATTTTAGATTGAGTATATTTCCGTTACGCTTCAAGGTCATGGTAACTGTTTCCTAAATACCAAAATTAAAAGAGAATGACCACCAGAAACTATAACTGGGCATATTTTTAATATGCTGAAAAGCGATTTGGGCCATCACCGGACTCGAACTGACATTCTGACAACAACAGACTATCAAAAGTAAAATCAATAATGTCTCTCGCTTACACCGCTACGCCACGGATGAGCTTACTAATAACACGCAATTTTGTATATGCTAGTAAGTGATAGTCAGTAGTGAAGCTGAACAAAAGAATCCCGTTAAACAATCATTTTCTTGCTTTGTGAAGTCATTCTTTCATGGTAGGGCAGTAAAAGGCACCTCATGAGGATACTAAATCAGGTACTACCTTTGCCAATTTCATTTCGTAATCAAGGCTGTAGGCTGTGATGAAACCATTTTTTTTAAGTTTCTATTGCCACTAAATATCGTTACAAATGACCGTTTTTTGAAAACATTTCTAACTCGTCGTTTTCCGTTTTCTTAATTCATGATCTTACTCATGAAATGTTGTCACATATCTTTTGAGGGTTTTGAAATGTTTTGAAATTACATGCTGTGCTTTTGTATTAAGAGTAGTTAAAGAACTATCAGGGGATTTGAAAATATTTGAACTTGCAGGAAGCTTTGAACGTTGAAGGATAAGTCTGTTAGACGTTCTCATAAGTTACCTTTTCCAACTGAGAATTGACAGAAAAGGAAGAAACGGCAGTGTTCCAAGAGATACGATTCCCCATTCAAGTTACGTGTTGTATAGTAAGTGTCGAAGGACAGTAATGACAACATTCCGATTTTATTATTTGGTTGCGTCTGGTCTTATCATTTGCAGGTATGGTTAGGATACCTGTACTTGTTACATACATGCAAAAATCTGATTTTTGATTGATTTTTTGATTTTGGATTTAGCATAATCATGATAGCTGTATTTAAGTGATTGGTAACGGATACTCCCCACCTAGTGGTTTTACTCGTCCGCAAACACGACGTGCCAAACAAGGGAAGTTTGTTTCTGTTAATTAACTCACGGGTGTCTTGCGGGTCGCCTTGTATCATGGCGTTATGATGATTTTTTGCGTTTTTTTCTGGTTTTTTTGGGGTTGTGGGTCGGTTGTTATGTTTAAAAACTTGGTGACACACTACCGTGTGATCTTAATCTGTCATCTGTTCCTCTGTATGTCTGTCGGTGGTCTGTCTGTATGTCTGTGTGTTGTCTGTTGTTCTCTGGCTGTAACCATAGACCCATGACCCAAACTAGATTCACAATTGCACCAAGGGACCTTAGCAGCTACTGCTACTGCGCTGTGGCGACAGTCTGTAGACGATAAATGTCAAAGATCATTATTGCCATATTTTCAGACTTTCGCTATTATTCCCCAGAAAACTGTGCAAACTCTCTCTACCAACCTTCCCGCGGGATCTCCCAACTTGCACTATTTTTTCTGTATTGAAACCGATTCTGTTATCTGTACTTTCCCCCTTTTCTTGATTTACATTTAAAAAAAAAAAGAGCTGTCCCCCCGCAATCCCCCCTGTAAAGGCACGTTTCGTAAAACTAAATGCTGCCGACAAAATAATTCAGGGACATGCTTGGTACACTAACAGCTTGTTTGAAAGTTAGTGTTGACTAGCTGTGCATGACATGGACATGACAGCAGGAAAGAAGGATGCTGTGCAGAAATACATGAGTACTGCCGGGCCCCCCTCTAATGCCACATCGCCCTTCATGCATCCCCGTTAGCAATAATAGACTTTGGTCTGTTTCCACCAAATCCGCTCAAATCCATTCCACAATCAAACTAAGTTGTTTATCTGAGGCGTTTTGATTTACCTCGTGATTAAGAAAGGACGTTTAGCGAAGCTGAATGGCGGGACCACACCATTGTAATGTGGCAAACAGCTTGTGGAAATTAAGGCACCCACCACATGACGGTAAGCATTTGGTAGAAGGGGAAGTAGGTCAAGGAATTAACACAGGAAAGGTACCTTAGTACCTCAGAAAACTAGACATCAAACGAATTTGTTTTAGTTTATCCGTTGTTGTTTGACTACATGCCTGCCAATCACATTTGTGCACTCAGAAAAACAGGGTTTTAGGCTATATTGTTCTTCTTTGGCAGACCCCCAAAAAATTATTATGATTTTTGAGTTGTTTTTCGATAAATTGACTCCCGTCCCTTCTTAAACTTAGCTTAACACCATTTCTCCATTTTGAGTAAAAATTGATCAATGAACAGGTGGAGGGGGGGGGTGGGGGGACTTAAGGAATGCAGGGGGGAGGGGGGGGCTCAGCCCCCTCCAATAATTTAATAATTTTGGTTGGGGTTGGTGTTTCAGCCATGTTTAATATGTTTAAGGCCAACAGATTCCACCCCCTGATCCTCATACCAAGGGGCTTACCAATGCACCAATCAGGGGGCTACACCCCCTGGACCCCCCAAGCTGTTTGACCATCACAATAACTTTGGACTGGAACTTCATGCCCTCCCAACCTCCCCACACCCCAGGTTGATAAATCCCTCTAAGCTAGCGGTTTGGTGTCAAAGGGCAGGTAGCTGATGGGTCAGATCAATCACCATGAGGCAGGATGATGCAATGATGCAATCATGCAAGATACAATGCAGGAAAAATTCCCATTAAAAAATGGAATAGTAACCTTTGTGGGGGAACTTTTTACCCTTCTGTGGATCTAGTTAAAAACTTAATGACATGGATATAGTAATTCACCCAATTAAATAACAGAAATATTTTTAAATGTTAAATAAACAGGTATAATCGACAGCAAATTTTGCTGCAAACTGGCAGCCTTCTTTTCACACCTCCATTAAAAAAAGGTAATATGGTGAATGGGCCAATTCAATTAAGCATAATCCACCTGCCTCCAGATCTGTCGTGAAGACAATATACTCCAATATTAGAACCAATTCCTTGAACAGCATGCTATATCAGATGAGGCTAATATGTCCGGACTATTAATAATTGAACTTATGCCAGGTCACTAACTTAAAAATTATACTTGTATTCTGAACAATGCCCCATTAAAATGTTCATGCTTATAACAAATTAGCAGTTATCAAATCATCTTCCTTCCAATCCTGTTTTTTCTCCATTTTCACTTCACTATCTTATTCTGTCGTATTGTCCTCTTTCTCAAGTTCCTCAAGACCAAGTATAAGAAATATTATATAAATTATGAAGTAAAAACTCTCAGTTTATCCATGCCCTACTAAGAGTAAAGTGTTTCTAGAATTATATGGCCGGGGGCACGGGGCAGCTGAACCAAGATGTTGTTTGACCGTCACCATCGCCACCACTAAGACGGAATTGTAGAGGCTGTAATGTGTCACTTGACCAAATTTTATAAAGAAAAAAACATGACACCATGCCCCCAAATAAGTTTAGTATGACTTATTGCGACAGGGCTGCCAATTGATAGAAACTAACGGAAAAGGACTTGCGTGTCTTTCTGTGCAATTTTCTACGAACATTTCATATATTGTTTATGAGTTAAGTTAAAGTGACAGGAGGAGATTTTTGTGAGGATACAAATTTCTCTCAAAATTGCACTTGATCAGTTGTAGACACCTACCAGAAAAGTGTGAAGGTTTATTGGACAATACAAAAGCACGAAAGAAAAACTGCAGTACCTTGTTTTGCAATAGCCGGCATCCTAATGCCCTATAGGAGACCAATGCTTTGAAAATTTCTGTTCGTGCACAACAATATATAATGTCATCGTATACATAAGAAGGTTATTTGGCTTATTCACTTAAGGGTGTATATAATACATTGGTAAGCAGTTCCAAATATGCAAAAAACATGGGTTCTCCTTGGAATGTCCTCATGTTCAACATTATCATGATATAGTCCACCTAAAAATAAGAATTAAGCTAACAGCTTATTTGTGAATGCTCATATAATGTTACAATCGTGTATTTCTATAAGTACCCTCCATATTTAACCCCCTGAGAACTACCGGCCGATTGGTTAAAAAAGAAGGTAGGTGTGTAATACGTTATTGAACCCATCAGGTACATTGTTAGAATGATGGTATCCCTCGAAAGAGTGGAGTGAAATATTTAGAAACGCTGCGTAATTGGTAACCCAAATGAACAAGTTGAGTAACCAACCAATCACAATCATGTAAGAAATTGCAGGAGAAGATTCCAGGGGGATTAAGAAACGTGGTTTGCTATCAAATGACACTAAAGGTGGGTGACCTGATAATGGTCTGATTTTCAAATGATTGTTTACTTGAAAAATAATGTTCGTGCTTTGGACATTTCTATCTCCTTCAGTTACTGAAATATTCCGATTTAAGTTTCTGCAATTTTAGGCATTTTTCACAACAAATAGAATAACAAAGGGCATAAAATTGTGGCAATGTATTTTAGATCTTTTGTTGATACATTTACACGGTTTATTGTACTTTTTAAAAGAAAAAGAATGAGTTACTGCTTTGCATTCATTGAGACATATTTTACCAAGAGGACACGTATCAATTCTATGCCATGACAATTTAAGGAAACCCGCCGTTGAATTTCTACGATAAGCTTAAAGTTTATAAAGATTGCCACTCCGTATCCACTCTAGAAACTTTAAACTGAGTTATTAACTCTGGAAAGGAGGTGTAAAAGAAGCCCTTTTCTGAACAATCCCCTTGTACAATTTAGATGATTCTATTTCATTACGCTCAAAGGTCAGCGGTAAACCGTACCCTAAATAACCCCAATTAAAGAGCATGACCACCAGAACTGAATACTGGCATAAATTTTAATATGTGCCAAGCGATGGGCCATCCACCGGATAGATACTGACACACAGACTATCCAAAAGTGTAAAATCAATAATGTCTTCTCGCTTACACCACTGCGCCACAGAGGAAGC
Source organism: Ophioderma brevispina (assembly GCA_023653785.1). Lineage (NCBI taxonomy): Eukaryota > Metazoa > Echinodermata > Ophiuroidea > Amphilepidida > Ophiodermatidae > Ophioderma > Ophioderma brevispina. The sequence continues at coordinate 59,401 of JAMKCH010019912.1, forward strand.
TTACAGAACACGCCACTTTGTTGTATATGCTAGTAGTGATAGTTCAGTAGTGAACTGAAACAAAAGAATCCCTGTTTTAAAACATCATTTTCTTGTATGAAGTCAATTATTTACAACGTTAGCAGTAGTATAGTAAAAGGCACACATCATGAGGATAAATAGAAATCATGTACTAAATTTTGCCCCAATATTCATTCGTTAAGAAAGGCTGGAGGTCGTGAAAACTTTTTAGGTTCCTTATTTACACAATTATCGTTACCAAATGACCGTTGAAAACATTTCTAACTCTTCGTTTCCGTTTTCTTAATTATAATCTTACTCATGAAAAGTGTCAAATATATGGTGAGGGTTGTTTGAAATATCAGCGTGCCTTTTGTATACGAGTGTAAAGACACTATCAGTGATTGAAAAATATTTGAATTTGCAGGAATTAGCTTGTGAAAAGTGAGGATAAGTTGTAGAATTCTCATAAGGTTACCTTTCAAATTTTTTTATTTTGGGGGGAAGAATTGCAGAAAAGGAAGAATAGAAGAAAGAGAAACGGCAGCAGGGTTCTAAGATGTACGAGATTCCCCCTTCAATTACGTGTTGTAGTAAGTGTCCGACACGGACAGTAATGACTAACATTCGATTTATTATTAGGTGCGTCTGGTTTACATTTGCCAGGGTTATGTTTTAGGGATACCGTAGCTGTGAACATTACATGCAAAAATATGATTTTTGAGGCTTTTTTTGATTTTCTGATTAGCAAAATCACTGCTAGTTCTTTAAGTGATTGTAACCATACTCCCACCTAGTGGTTTACTCGTCAAACACGCGTCATACAAACAAAGGAAGTTTGGTTCATGTTATATACTCACGGTGGGTGTGTGTCACTTGTATCATGGGCGTTCTGATGCTTTTTTTTTTTTCTGTTTTTTTCTTTGTTTTTGGGGTGTTATTTTAAAACTTGGTTGACACACTACCGTGTGTCTTAATCTGTCATCGGTTCCTCTGTCTGTCTGTAAGGTGTTCTGTCTGTCTGTCTGTGTGGCTGTCTGTCTGTCTTCTGGCTTGTAACCATCAGACCCTTGACCCAATAAGATCCACAACTTGCACCACAGGATCTTAGCATCTACTGCTACTTGCGCTTTGACAGGACAGAGTCTGTAGACTAAATGTCAAAGGATCATACTTTGATATTTCAGATTTTCACGCTCTTTATTACCCAGGAAAACCTGTGCAAACTATCTCTTACCACCTCCGCGAGGATCTCGCAACTTGCACATTTTTTCTGGTATGTGAAACCTATTTCGGTTATCTGTACTTTCCCCTTTCTTGATTTACATTAAAAAAAAGAGCGTCGACTTGTAACGGCACGTTTCGTAAAACAAATGTCCTGCCGCACAATAATTCATGGACATGCTTGGTACACTAACAGCTTGTTTGAAAGTTAGTGGGACTAGCTGTGCAATGACATGACAGCAGAAAGAAGGATGCTGTTGCAGAAATTACATGAGTATGCGGCCCACGTAGAATTCCCACATCGCCCCCTTCATGCATCCCCGTTAGCAAATTAATTAGGGCACTTGTCTGTTTACACCAAATCCGCCTCCAAATCTGTCCCATCAAACATACGTGTTTATCCTGATTCGATTTTGATACCTCGTGATAAGAAAGGAGTTAGTTTAGCGAAGCTGACTGGCGACATACCCTTCGTTAATGTGGCAAACCAGCATTGTGGGAAATTAATCACCACCACATGACTGTCAGCATTATGGTAGAAGGGAAGTAGTCGGTCAAGGGATTAACACAGGCACGGTACCTAAGTACCCAGAAACTAGGACATCAAAGAAGAAGTTGTTTTAGTTTATCCGTGGTTTTTTTGGTTGACTACATGCCTGGCCAATCCACTTTTGTGCACTCAGGACACAACAGGTTTTAGGCCTATCTGTTCTCTTGCATAATACCACAAAAAATGATGGATTGTTTTCGAAAATTGCTCCAGTACCTTCTTCAACTTAGCTTAAACCACATTTCTCCCATTTTGAGTAAAAAGTGATCACTGACAGGTGGCGGGGGGACTTAGAATGCCGGGGGGGGGGCGGGTCACCCCTCCAAGCAATTAATAAATTTTGGTGGGGGTGGTGTTTCAGCCATGTTTCATATGTCTAAGGCCAACAGCTTCACCCCCTGATCATCACAAAGGGGCTCTACACACTGACCCCACGGGGCTAACCCCCTGGACCCCCAGGTTTGACATTAAACTTTGACTGGAATCAGCTCCCCCCCCCCCCCCATGTTGAAAATCCCTCTTAAGCCTATGCGGGTCAACGGTCAGAGCTGATTGGGTCCGATCAATCACCATGGGCACGGATGAGGCAATATGTAATATACATTGCAGGAAAAAAAATCCCTAAAAACTGGAAATAGTAACCTTTGGGGGAACTTTTTCCCCTTCTGTGGATCTCGCTTAAAAACTTTATGGACTGTGATTAGTATCACCATTATTAAATAACAGAAATATTTTAAATGTTAAATAAACATGTATTAATCGACAGCCAAATTTTGCTGCAAAATGGCCAGCCTCCTTTTCACACTCCAATTAACAAAAGTGAATATGGTGAATGGGCCAATTCAATTAAGCATAATCCACCTGCTCCAGATCTCGTCCTGTAAGACAATATACTCCAATTATAGAACCAATCCTTGAACTAAGAGGCTATATTCAGATTGAGGTAATCTGTCCTGCAATAATAATGACAACTTATGCCATGGATCACTAACTCAAAAATTATTCTTGTATCTGAAAATGCCCCAATTAAAATGTTCATTGCTTATAAAATGTAGCAGTATCAAATCATCTCCTTACAATCTGTTTTGTTCTCCATTTTCTACTTCACTCTTCTTATCTGTCGTCATGTCTCTTTCTTAAAGTTTTTCAATGACCCAGTATAGGAAATATTATATAAAATTATTGATTAAAACTCTCAGTTTATCCATGCCCTACACTAAGAGTTAAAGGTGTTTCTAGAATTATATGGCCGGGGGCACGGGGCAGCTGAACCAAGATGTTGTTTACCGTCACACATCCGCCCACTAAGACGGATCTTGAGAGGCTGTAATGTGATTCACTTGCCCAATATTTTATAAAGAAAAAACATTGCCCATGCCCCCAAAGATTTAGTATGCATTATTGCGACATGGATGAACCATGACTAGAAACTACCGGAAAAGGCCTACGTGTCTTTTCTGTGCCATTTTCACGAACATTCATGATATGTTTGGTTAAGTGAAAGGAGGAGATTTTTTTGGATACAAAGTTTCTCTCAATTTGCACGTGATCAGTTGTAGACCACCTACAGAAAACGTTTTGAAGGGTTATTGGACCAACAGCACGAAAGAAGAAAAACTGCATGTCCTTGTTTGAAACTCGCTGCTATATAATTGCCCCTATAGGAGACCATGCTTTGGAATTTCTGTCGTGCACAACAATAATTACTAAATTGTCATCTATACATACAGACAGCGTATTTGGCTTCTTCACCATTCAGGTGTATATTAATACATTGGTATAGCATTCCAAATATGCAAAAAAACATGGGTTCTCTTGGTAAATGTCCTCATGCGCCTCAACATTATCCTGATATGTGACACTACAAATATAGAATGAAGCATAATACAGCGATTTGTGAATGTCTATAATGTACAATCGTGTATTCTATAAGTACCATCATCTTTAACCCCCTGAGAACTTCCGGCACGCCCCCCGATTGGTGGTAAAAAGAGAAGGGTAATACCGTTATTGAACCACATACGGTACATTGTTAGACTGATGGTATCCCTCAGAAAGAGTGCGGAGTGAAATATTTTAGAAAAGCTGTGTAATTGGTAACCCAAATGAACAACTTGAGTTACCAACCAATCACAATCATTGTAGCAATGCAGTCGACTCAGGGGGTTAAGAAGTGTTTTGTATCACTGAAATTAAAGGTGGGTGGTGACCTGATAATGGTCTGATTTTCAAATGATGTTTGTCCCCCCCCACATGGAGCATATCCCCTCCAAAAATCTGGATTACAATTTTGAGTTAAAGCAGTCCAGATGTTTGCTCATTAGAAATGTGTCTTAATGGCCATTTAGGAAAAGTGTGACTGTGGTGTCAAGTAACGTGGTCGACGTTCATTTTTTTTTAATAACTAAAAAAAACATTTAAGGGCCTAAAATTTCACCTGGTAATGAGAAAAATTTCAGTTTTCAATGGCCACTGGTGTTAAAGGTCATGGCCCGATCGCTTAATAGCTCACCCCGGGGACCCCAGATTTTACCCGGAAGTGGTCCGGAATTTTGGATTCAGAAGAAAGCTACTATTTTCTCATTTACCCTGTGAAATCTTAGGCTAAAGGATGTTGGGCTTGGATGCTTATGTATGTGAAAATGGGCCCCTTTTTGGTCAACCAATATTAGTTTACACAGTTCTATGGGGATTTCAATTATCACGTTTTTAGCTCGTATATTAAAACGGGTTGAAATAATATCACTGCGAAACTTTACAGATGGGGTTTCGGGGTGACGAGTACTCCAATCAAGATGAAAAAAAAACTTATAGAATTAAATCGGACCTCCCCCTTAATATAATTGCTGAAGATGAACATTAAAACAAATTGACTCCAGGTCATAAGGAACAGATTGTTGCCTTAGTAATGGGGAAGAATGTTATGAGGACGGGCAAACAGGTATGGCAGTTGAAAAAAATAAGGATGGGGCCTTACCAGAATCTCGTGTTAATAAAAAAAAAACAAAAAAAAAGAAAAAACAAAAACAAACACAAGGGGGGGGGGGGGGTGGGGGGGGGGGTCACAATAAAAACAAAAAAAAAAACAAACAAAAACAAAAAAATTTGTATTTTTTTTTTTGTTTTTTATTTTTTTTTTTTTCTTTTTTTTTGTTTTGGGGGGGGGGGGGGGGTGGGGGGGGGGGGGGCGGGGGGTGAGGGGGGGGGGGGGGGGGGGGGGGGGGGGTGGGGGGGGGTGGGGGGGGGGGGGGGGGGGGGGGGGGGGGGGGGGGGGGGGGGGGGGGAGGGGTTGGGGGGGGGCCCCCCCCCCCCCCCACCCCCCCCCCCCCCCACTCCCCCCCCCCCCCCCCCCCACCCACCCACCCCCCCCCACCCCCACCCACCCACCCACCCCACACCTCACCCCCCCCCAACAACACCCCCCCACAACCACCCCACCCCCACACCACAACCCCCCCCCCCCCCCCCCCCCCCCCACCCCACCCCACCCCCCCCCCCACCCCCCCCCACCCCCCCCCCTACACCCCAACCACCCACCCACCCCCCTTTAATTCACATCTTGCCTTTAGAATCAGTAGACTCCCCATAATTAAATTGCTAATCTAAAGTATTAAAAAGAAGGAGCCTGTATTTTTCCCCGTCCACTGTCACTATGACTTTCAATCTGTTGTAAAATCGATCCTTGTTGAAATCATCAGTGGTATTGCTAGTGTCCTCGTATTCATTCCTCGTATTCGTTTTTTTTTTTTTTTTCATACTACACAGTCTGTGAGCAAATGCCGTTCAGGTTTCAAGGACAGTTTGCATGTATGATGAAACATCTGCTAGTACAGTAAGGTTATAGGGCATGCTACGCACCAAACGACGCTTGATATGCTTGAAAAAATGGTAGGAATCTTAAATTACATGACACACGAGGAGGGGTAATCCAGTGTAGGCAGCATAGACGAGTGGACGCTTAATTGGTGCTTATAGTGGGACTTGGGTTTATTGGCATTTAGTAGTCTAGTTGATTTGAGACAGTTGGCTGTTATGCTACTTGCATGCTATAAACTGTAGTCCAAACTTCAAGAATCAAAAAAAGGTAAAAAAAAGGGTAACAAAAACAATAACAATGAAAAGTGCAAAGTGCAAAGGATCCCCAGCAGCAGCACCAGAGGGTGGCAGGGGGAGCAATTCCCTCCCTAATGTTTTTTCTTGCCCCCCCACCAGTTTACCTAACTGGCAGAAGGAAAAGGGGGGATTTTGGCCAAAATACAGTGATTGGGCCCAAAAACCACCAAATTGGGTAAATTCAGCATTTGGGACCAAAATTAGTTACAAATTTTGGATAGTTTTTCAACCCCCCCCCAAAAAAAAATTCACTACCCAATTTCACTTTGCCTGCTACCTCCCATCCATTTTCCCCATCCCCCCAAAAGAAGTTGTAACTTTTGCCCCCATGCAATTTTCACTTGCCCGCCATCCATTTGCCCCCCATCCATTGCCCCCCCAGTTAAGACTGATGTGAGTGTATACAGATGCCCGCCAGCTAACCAATTCAAACAACGGGTACGTGTTCAGAAATTTAGCCATGCAGGCCAAACTTTTGGTCAACATTTTTTGAGTTGGCCTATAGGGAAAAATAAAATGATGTTTATCATGGTCGTTACTAGAGAAATAGGAATGAATATATATACTTTCCAACATTATTGGCTGTGAAGTTTGATACAAAATAAATAATTCAAGAAATGAAGAGAATCTCAGGATAAAAAAGATGATGTACTATTCTGGATAAGACACAGAAACTGACGACGAAACTAAACAAAGGAAAAGAAAAAAAGGCATGCGGTGGGGAGGGATAATATGGCAGGATATAACCATTTTTCAGAGAAGACGGAGAAAAGTAGACTTCTTAAACCAGGACAGCAGTTCGAAGATCTACAGACATATTTACCATGGGTAGTCTAGGATGGCACTTAGATCAACTCTTCAACTTGCCTGGTAAAAAAAAATAAGTAGAAGAAAAAACAGGATGGAATCATTTTTTGTTATCAGGACCACTTTGCCTGGCTCTTGTGTATAGCCAGGTGGCGGGTGATTATGTCCAAAAGGTAACTTTAACTCCTAAGTACTACCTCATATTTATCGCATCTAAGCCTATTCTGATGGTATTTGGAAGGCAAACACCCTGTAATGAGGCAAATTAGAGAGACTTTTTAAAAATGGTGGGTGATTTATACAGAAAACATAGAAGCAGCATTTTCAATGGTTACTCGGAGGGGTATATATGTAATGTATTTTATGCAAAGCAAATCCAGAACGGCTGTTATCATAAGGTTGTCAGTTCTCCGGGGGTTAAGAGACTGTTGTTTTGTAGCTCTAGGTTTGAATTTTCTAACCGCAGAGACAGGATCAGTGTTGTTTATACTTTCATTATGGGCTGGATAAGTCTGCCTGAATGCGCTCTGTATTTTTATTAATCAGATTATCCAGAGCAGAACATGAGCAGGATTTCGCAACGGTTCTACTGTATCATGACAAAACTCATCAACGATGATATTGTTTACCCAATTCACAGAGATGGCTTTCTCCCTTGGACATTTGGATTGGGCGCCGTCCGCTCCCTCTATGTAATTGGATAGTTTTGATGGAGGAACAAGTATCATTTCAGAATCATATTTCATAGACCATTCAATGTGTAGTTCCCAGGGGGGAAAAATTGTTGACACAAACTTGGTAAGTTTTATTGTTTGGCAAGATTCAATCAAAAAATAGTAAGGTTTTTGCACATGACGGGCAGCAGACAAGGGCTTGTATTCATTAGTTTGTGGGTGGAAAGTAATTGTGACGTCTGTCTTGTATGGCATTGATTGACGATATCTACGCTGATAGCTAATTAAGTCATGATTTGTGCATGTTGGCATCAAAATGCCCAATATGTCGGCCGGACATTAACGACTAATTTATTAGTGCCAGCCCACACTATTTAACGGAGAGGGCTATAACCGATCAATCTCATGCTGTAGAGATAGTGGCATAGTTCCAAAGTCTATACTTGTCCCCCTGCAGCGATGGTTTAATGTTAAAAAGCATGGCATTGTCTTGCAAGTTATACATTCTGATGTCAAAGCCAACAGATAGAGTATGGCGACTCTAAAAGTGACAGTCATCTGCTGTTGGTGGTGACAATTTGAAAAAAAAGTACTATCTACTTCTGATAGTTGTAAGCAATGATTAGATTTGTTACGTCATTCTAATATTAGCTATCTAATGCTGATAGCTGATAGTCATTGGGATTTGTTACTTCATTCTAATCGTAGCTATCTATTGATAGCTGATAAGAAATTAAGATTTGTTACTTAATTCTAAATTAGTATCTACGATGATAGCTGATAAGTTACTTAAGATTTGTTACGTCATTCTACTTAGCGATCTATACTATAGCTGATAAGTATTAAGTACTTGAGATTTGGTACTTCATTCTAATATAGTTCTACGCTGATAGCTGATAAGAATTGAGATTGTTTCTTCAGTCTAAATAGCTATCTATACTGATTAGCTGATAAGATTGAGATTTGTACTTCTCTAATATAGCTATTATGCTGATAGCTGATAGTAATTGAGATTTGTTTCTTCATTCTATATTAAGCATCTACTGTGATTAGATGATAAGTAAATTGAGATTTGTTACTTTATTCTACTATGTGGTACTATACTGATAGCTGATAGTAATTGAGATCTGTTGCTTCAATTCTCATATAGCTATATCTGCGATAGCTGATAGTAATTGATGATTTGTTTCTTATTCTAATATTAGCGATCTACTGATGATGCTGATACGTAATTGAGATTGTGCTCATTCTAATATTAGCTATCTACTTCTGATAGCTGATAAGTAATGGACGGTTACTCTTTCTACTATTTAGACTATCTACTATGATAGCTGACAAATAATTGAGATTGTGTTCTTCTAATATTGTATTGCTGCTGATAGCTTGATAAATCTTGAGATGTGTTTAGTCATTCTAATATTAGCTATCTACTGCTGTTAGCTGATAAGTAATGAGATTTGTTACTCATTCTAATATTAGCTATTACTGTGATAGCTGATAAGAAATTGAGATTTGTTTTCTTCATTCTAATATTAGCTATCACTGCTGATAGCTGATAAGTGCAATGAGATTTGTACTTCATTTAATATTAGCTATCTCTGCTGATAGCTGATAAGAAATTGACAGCTTGTTTTCTTTACTATTTAGCTATCTAATAAGGATAGCTGATATTAATTAAGATTTGTTGCTTCGTTCTAATATTAGCTATCTACTGCTGATAGTGATAATTAATTGAGATTGTTTTTTCAATCTGACTATAGCTATTACTGCTGATAGCTGATAGCAATTAGATTGTTCTTATCATATTAGCTATTAACTGATGATAGTGATAAGTAATTATGAGATGTTCTTCATTCTAATATTAGCTATCTACTGCGGATAGCTGTTAGATAGAATTATGTAAGATTTGTTTCTATTTAATATTAGCTACTCTACTGCTGATTAGCTGATAAGAGTAAGTCAATTAAGATTTGTTCTCATTCTATATTGCTATCTACTTGCTGATAGCCTGATCAAGTATTTGAGATTTGGTTTCTTCATTCTAATTTCGCTATATACGGCTGATAGCCGCTAAGTAAGTGAGATTTGTTATATTCATTTAATATTAGCGATCTTGATGATAAATAATTGAGAGTTGTTGTTTCATTCTAATATTAGCTATATGCTGCTGATAGCTGATAAATAATTGAGATTTGTTGCTTCATTCTATTAGCTAGTCATGCTTCAGCTGATAGCGTGATAAAGTAATTGAGATGTTCTAGTTAATTCATAATATTAGCTATTATGCTGATAGCTGATAAGTAATTGAGATTTGTTAGTTCATGCTAAATTAGCTATATACTGCATGATAGATGAGTAGAAATTTAATCTTTAAAAGATGGTACTTCCTTTCATAATATTAGGCTATTACTGCTGATAGCTGTTGGTTCATTCCATTGATATGCTACTATTATCAGAAAATGACAGGTAGTTCACATAATTGTAATAATAATAATTTGTTGATATTAAACAATGCTCCCAATTAAGAGAAATAAATTTGGGAAAAATGCCCTTCCAGGCAAATGAGTGAACGGTGGAACGACATTTCAGTGCATACCCTCGGTAACAGTAAATAATCCATAATATGTTAAAACTACAACTTTCTCCTTACAGGAAGTGTTCACCTGTAGTACAGAAACTGGTGGTCCCTTGCGGTTCCGTTCTCCCCCAGCATTAAATTAAAATTTAAAATTGCCGGTTGTGGGTGTTAAGTCCTATCAGAAGCATTAGCTGATGGTATCTAATTAGCTTGACCTTATTCTTGTTACACTATCTCGACTACTTTAGCGTGGACCACAGGGATCTAAAATCAGGAGATGGCAGCGATGCTCTTTCACTATGATGCGTACATCTTAAGAGGAAAAGTTACCCTTAGAAGCTTTTATGGATTACAAACCATTCCAAAAATGGTGTGTGGAAAAGAACTAGAAAAGCTCTATGAGCTATCTGAAGAACTCTCTTTGGTGCTTTTTAAAACCCATTTTCAGCTTACGTATACTAGAACCTTTTTGGTTAAGAAACATCCTAAAGTGGTAATCCATCATAATGATGAGGGGTCTGGGTGTCAAAACGGTTTTATATGTTTGGTTGTAAACCTGAAATGAGTTGTATTTAAAAGAACCAAACCGGATTTTTGGAGGCTAAATGAAGTTTAGAGCAATGATGTTTCGATATAGAGGACAAAAGGGTTCTCGTTGAACCTAATTCTGAGAGTGTGGTGGTTTGAGGGAAAAAAACAGGTTAGCATTTCAGTTGAAAATGACAGGCTATTTGGAGGCCATACTGACCTGATTCGGCACTTGGATTTGATTACAAAGATAATCAGCTACCGTGCTTTATCCAAGTTCCACGGACGGGAGGCAACGGACTCACCATTGTGATGTTACGAGTGATAGTGTCACACACAGCTAATACAAAGCACCCTTGTGAGGATTATTTGACAGTCAGTATTGCCAGTAAGTAATGAAGGCAACTGCCTGATATTTAAGGAGAGATTTTCTTGAACACAGGAAGGAAGTTGAAGTAAAAAGGCACATTATATACTAATTTATTTTTATTATTAGCCAGACAGGAACAGAATACGTTATATTAGAGATACAACAAGTTGTTATAGTTTAAACAAAATTGCTTGTTTGATTTCTATGTAAACCGGGGATGAGATTATCACTTTTTCTAAGCCCAGTGAAAATCTAGAAAAACTGTTTGCTATATCCACGTTATTGTTGCAAATAAGTAATAATAAAACTCTATAGCTAATTGTAAAAAGTAACCTAAGCAAAGGTAGTCCTGTTAAAAACACCCCTTTCCTCTACTCGATCAGCTGATTTTCTGAACAGATCCCCGTTGCTTTTAAAGCCTTTTTCAACTCCATGGTTTGTTTCACATGGGTTGCGTACCAAGTATTTTTTGAGGAACTCCCACCATTACCCCGCTCAGCCCCTATATGCTTGTCAATCGTTCACAGTTTTTTTTTCCTTTTTCCCCCCAAAAAAGGCCAAGCACAAAAACCAACGCAAAAATTATTGCTCCACCGCACCAGTGTGGAAAAAAAAGGCAATAAAAATAGGACAAACAAAATCTAGTCTTGAGTTAGTGGTTTTTGACATGGCTCCTCAAGTGGCCAAAGCCATCTAAAAAGCAACTGATTTGTGTAAACATAGAATTACCAGGTTGGAAAGGACCTACTAAAATGATTGAATCCTTAATTTTAACAATGACCGGTGCTGCATCATATTTAGAGCAAATGTATTAATTTGAAGCTCAGATTAGAAGGGAGGTTTGGCAAATGTATCATTTGTAGCTGAGCCTAGGACAGGAGGTTATCACAACTACTACTGATTAATGGTAAATAAAAAATATGGTGATTTTAAAATCTGGGATATTCTATAAAACAGGATAGAACTGTGGCTTGAAATAGTTGCTTCATTCTAATATTAGCTATCTACTGCTGATAGCTGATAAAAATTGAGATTTGTTGCTTCATTCTAATATTAGTTATCTACTGCTGAAGCTGATAAGTAATTGAGATTTGTTGCTTCATTCAAATATTAGCTATCCACTGCTGATAGCTCATAAGAAAATTAAGATTTGCTTCATTCTAATATTAGCCATCTACTGCTAATAGCTGAGAAGGTGAGATTTGTTACTTCATTCTAATAAGCTATCAACTGCTGATAGCTGATAATTTATTGGTTCATTCCATTGAATGCTCTACTATTATCAGAAACTGACAGGTAGTTCACATAATTGTAATAATAATTTGTTGATATTAAACAATGCTCCCAATCAGCGTTTGAAATAGCGGTTGTCCGTTCGCCCGGGACAACCAAATTGAGCGCCGGACAACCAAAAATGATACTACAGTTGTCCGACGGACAACCATAAAATTTAGCTTGGCGCAGGACCACCAAAAAGATTATCATTTCACTTATCATGTGTAATAATAAAGTTGTTTCAAAATACGGACAACCAAACATTTTGGCGGACAACCAAAAATTGCCGTGGGACAACCACACTTTTTCCCTTAATTCAGACGCTGCTCCCAATTAAGAGAAAAATATTTTGGAAAAATGCCTTCCCAGTGCAAATTAAGTTGAACATGGAAGAAATTCAACAGCATACAGTAATGGTGAACAATCCATAAATATGTCTAACTACAAATTCTCCTTACAGGAAGTGTTCACCTGTAGTACAGAAACTGGCTGGTCCCTTGCGGTCCTTCTCCCCCACGCATTAAATTAAAATTAAAAATTGCCGGTTGTGGGTGTTAAGTCCTATCAGAAGCATTAGCTGATTGTATCTAATTAGCTTGCCCTTATCTTGTTACACTATCTCGACTACTTAGCGTGGACCCACAGGGCTCTCATATCAGGTAGATTGGCAGCGATTACTCTTTCACCTATGATGGTACACTCTTAAGAGGGAAAAGTTCAACTTAGAAGCATTTTATGGATACAAAACCATTCTAAAAATGGTGTGGAAAAGAATCAGAAAAGCTCCTCTCAGCTCTGAAGAACTCTCTTTTAGTTCTTTTTAAAACCATTTTCAGCTTTACGTATAATAGAACCTTTTTGGTCTAAGAACCATCTAAAGTGGTAAACCATCATAATTATGAGGGTTCTTGGGTCAAAGCGGTTCTTATCTGTTTGGGTTTGTAAACCTGAATTGGTTCTTTAAAGAACCAAACAGGATTTTTTGGAGCTCAATGTTTTAGAGCAATGAGGTTTCGATATAGAGGACAAAAGGGTTCTAAGTTGGACCTTAATTCTGAGAGTGTGGTGGTATTGAGGGAAAAACAGGTAGATTTCAGTTGAAGCATGGCAGGCATATTTAGGAGTTCACTGCCTGATTCGGCACTTGGATTTGATTACAAAGATAATCAGCTACCGTGCTTAATCCCAAAGTTCCACAGGGAGTCAAAGGATTCAACATTTTGATGTTACGAGTGATAGTGTCATATACTAGCTCATACACAACTACCCTTTGTGACTTAGGACCAGTATTGCCATTAATGAACAAAATGCCTGATTTAGGAGGATTTTTTTCTTGAACAACAGAGTTTGCGTAAAAGGCACATAAGCATAATTTATCTTTATTAGCCAGAATACGTATAGAATACAACAACTATAGTGAGGCGGTTTGGACTGCAAATTTCGACAACCCCTCCCCTCGGTACACAAACAGCAACCACTTCTATTCAATATAATAATAAATAATTGTAAAAATGATGTTGGTGTGTACAGAAAACTTTGGTGGCAGGGTGTTTTTTGGGTCAAAAAAGCACGTTTTTTGAGCTAAAACGTAAGATATAAAGATTTATTAATTTCTTAGCAAAACAATGATTAATCACAAAATCATGCAATACATCAATCTCTACATTTATATTATAATTTCTTTTTTATTAACAATATAATAAAGGGTCTAGATTTAGCCCCAAATCACCTTTTTTCCTTAAAACAAACATCCTTTTTATCACAATGTCAGCACCACGAGTTTACCTGAACCCTTTATGGCAAGGTATATAAAACCATATCAATAACAAAAATAATAAATATAAACAAATCTTCTTAAAAGAATTACATTCTTACCTTAAAAAAATAAAAAGTTTTTTTTTTTTTTTTTTTTAAAGGTGTGTGACCCAAATGTTCATGTTTTCTGCATCGAACTCATCCCGGCCACCAATATCACCACAACCATCATTTTCTTAAATCTGATATTCTATCCCTTCCAAATAAGGTGTTGTGTTTTGTTGTACGGGGGGAGGGGTACTCCGAACTAGAGGACTTTGCAGCTCGCCGCGCTCCTCTACTAATCAACATACAAAGTTGTTTATAGTACACAAAATTGCTCGTTTGATTTCTCAGTGATAACAAGGAAAAGATTATCACTGTTTCTTACTGTTAGTGTTTCCATAACCTTGTGTCAGTGGTAAAAGTCAAAAACATGTGCTATGGTTCTAAAATACAATCTTGAGACATGCATAATCACGTCAATATTCTTGTCAGTCCATGAATCAAGAGTCACATGAATTCTTGAAGTCTTTTTGACTTTCAAAAATGACCCAAAGGTTAGGATGCCCAAACTTTGTCAAACTTTGTCAAACCACTTTGTCAAACCACTTTGTCAAAGGACTTAATATGAAATATATCCCCTAAACAAGGAAAAATGGCTAGAAAAATGGTTTGTATAATCACTCTATTGTGCCAAATAAGTAATAAATAAACTCTAGTTAGATCATTTTAAAAAGTACCCTAAGCAAAGGTAGTCCTGTAGAAACACCCCTTTCCTCTACTCGATCAGCTGATTTTCTGAACAGATCCATGTTTTGCTTTTTAAAGCTTTTTTAAATCCATGTTTTTTTCACATGGGTGCTTACAAGTATTTTTTGAGTGACCTCCCCCCCCCCCCATTACCCTCCTCAGCCCTAAAAAAAAAAAAAAAAAAAAACTCAGTTCAACATTCTTTTTAAAAAAAAAAAAAAAATTATGCTCCCCCCACCCCAAGTGTGGAAAAATGCAATAAAAATAGTACAAACAAGCATAGTCTTAAGTTAGTGGTTTTTGACATGGCTCCTCAAGTGGCCAAGCCATCTAAAAAGCCACTGATTTATGTGTATCAACATAGAATCTACCAGGTTTGAAAGGACTAAAATGATGAATCCTTAATTTTAACAATGTACCGGTGCATCATATTTTATAGCAAATGTATAATGTGCAGCTCAGCTTAGAATGGGAGGTTTAGTAAATGTATCATTTGTAGCTAAGCCTAGGACAGGAGGTTATCACAACTACTACTGATTAATGGTAAATAAAATATTGTGATTTTAGAAAATCTTGGACATTCTTATACAAAGGATAGAACTGTTGCTTTAAATAGTTCAGCATCTAAACTATTATAACATATCTATTTCATTATACACTGTGCATTTGAAAGTGATTTGATAAGTCAACATTTGCACCACTCAACTGTTCAAATTTCAGAGCAGAAAAGTAGACCTCAAATTGTGACCCCAGTAATCCAGTTCAATTTAATCAATATCACAAGCTGCAAATGATGGGACACAGGCAATCCATTTAAACCAAATGGCAACATCACACGAACACACGTAAGCTTAAGCTTGAGTAAACTCGCAACAGTGTGAAGTTTCATTATATGTCTAGAGTTTATTAAGGCCAGCCACAAAGGAGCCCCAGGTGATTAATGGGTAGCTAAGGGGCAAGACAACTATTTTAACGACTTGAAACCTGGGATGCGTCACTCGAGGGCGGTAGCCAAATTGGATGCTTAAGTCGGTTTCGTAATGACCATCAGTTAAGGATATTCTTCATTCTGCTTTCTTTTTCTTCTTTTTTTTAAGGCAAGGGCAGACTAGAACTCAAACAATCCAAGGCAATATGACCAGTTTATTCTTACTCTCGGTTGACCCCATGACCCAAGAGTTTGGAAGGTAGTGTACAAATATCTATTTGTGAGAATTTTATATAGAGGGTCATGCACCATAAGTTGGGACTCCATTCTGTGACATGTACTAAAGCAGGAAAAATCATAGGTTTTTGCTTCAAACATTTATATGTAGCCTCAAAAGTAAACATTAGACTTCATCAGGCTTCAGGGAAACACAGCCTAAATGACAAATGGTAACAAATTGTCAGTGTTATGGTTGATATGAAATGGACAAAATGAAATAAAACAGAAATTGTACCACTTTGTGTTTACATGTTTATTTCAATTATTGCTGGAATATCTAGGCCTAGAATTGCTGGAATATCTGAAACCCGGGTCTGAAAGGGCGATTGTTGCCTATTCACTAGCATGTATGTTGAAACTGATGCACATTTAGCACAGCATTTTAACAATTCTGGCCCCAAGATTTTGTTTGGTCTGTAATTGACCCAGGGGCGGTGCCAGGGTAAAATCATAGGAGGGGCGAAACATCATAGGGGGGTGAAACAGTACAAAATGAACTCATTTTGGTTAAAAAAACCCTAATTTTTGCGCAAAAACCCCTGTTTTTCCTAAATTTTGAAAATCTCAGGGGGGGTGGCCGCCCTCCCTGCCACCCCCCCTGGCGCCGCCCTTGAATTAACCATATCTAAACTATTGGTATTGTTTGTTCAGTACAAAATAAGCAAGCCTATTTGCAATAAGCAAGCCTATTTGTTCACATAGGCACAACAGAATGCAACAGGTATGGTACATAGAAGGCTAGAAGGCTTGAGTGTAAAACAACATTTTCAGCACAGAAATGTCAAATTATCCCACCTATTTTTACTGTTGTAAGACGCATCCTTTTACCATAAATTAGGGTAGAATTTAACACTCTAAAATGCACTTGTCAAAAGGCAGCCACGCAAGCTTATGCACTTCTCACACTAAGCCAGCAGAACTTATCGTAATTCTCTATTTCCTACTCATCGTCAAGGCCAAAGCAGACGGATGGCATCCGTTTCAATTTCAAAGGACAGCTGAATCAAGGATGGATGTCCCACAGGCTAAGCTTACATATTGAGGGTTTAGTGCAAGAAGGCCCCTCTGCATAGCGCCATTGTCAGTTTGTTCTTATTTAAGTGTGTACTGCCAAATCTAAAACATGTGGGCAGTATTGCAGATGGGGCCTTTGTACTAAACCCTCGATTCTTGCTCTGAAAATCCCCGTAGATCACCGGTTGCCAAGGGCTATAAAACTTGCTTTTTGCCCAGGGGGGGGACCTCAATATACTGAGTAACTTAATGCATATGGTATATAGCAAGCTTTTTCCCTATCTTCTCTATTCTTCTTCCTTTCTTTTCTATCTCTTTCCAAATCTTAACAACTGAAGAGGATTTAAGTAAATAGCTATTCTTGTTTTCTGGTTTAGTGCAAGATACCATTGAAGAATTTGGGTGGTTTTTTGAAGAATTACGTACTGGTAAATGAGCCCAAAATGACATGCTTTTTTTGGGTTTGGTTTTTTGTAGTGAATGTTTATTCCCAATCCAATCTTATAACTCGCCTTAAAATTTCAGTGGGGGCAAAGCAACAGTTTTAAAACATTCCAAGAATACTGTACCTACCAAAAGTAAGAATGAGTTGTAGCTTTCACACGTTTTAATTAAACATGCTCATCTCGGTAAAAGTTGCAGTTTTAATCACGAGCGTACAGAGTCGGCCGTGGGCAATCCTGTGTATTGCAAAGAGGCTGCGCAAAGTGACGATTTCCCTCCTTCTGGTCAGGTTAAGTATGGCAACGGTATGAAAGGGACATACTTCTTCTTTTTTCCCCTGGTTCTGTCAGTGTACCACAAAATAACCTGTGCCTGAAATTCCTGTTAGAGGTTTCATCTAGAAGTCCCAGGATGCAATGATGTATTACATTGATTCAGTCATGGCACTGGTCTGATGTTTGAATAGTGCTGATGAATCATGGCAATACTTAATGGGACGTCTCTATGAACGTCTACCACAATTCCAATTGAAATACCAGGGGATATTAAAGTGACATCTGAGATCAGTGGTGATCATAACATCTTCTGTTTTGCCCCAGTTCTACAAAGACCACAAAAAAACCTATGCTGATAATCCCGATGGAGGATTACTAAGGGATAGTAAAGTGACAATCTGAGATCCAGTGGTGATCCTAACCTCTTCTGTTTTGCCTCTAGTTCTACAGAAATCACAAAAATAATAAACTACGCTGAAAATTCCAATTAATTTTAAAACTCCATTTTTAATTTCATGAGTATTTTGTATTCTTCAATATCCCATTTACCACTATGTTACATTTATTTGGATCTGCACATTCAAAACAAAAGAATCGCTTATTTCATAACTAAGAGATACATGCCTTAGTCATTTAGGGTTTTTGTTGTTTGTTTAGGTAGGCTTGTGTACATGTAAAACTCTTGGCTTTGTAAAAACAAATGATGGCGCCCTTCCCATCAAATCTCTAATTGTCACTTTTACAATTATTACTCTCTAAATGTACCCGAGTGTGAAAATTTCACTCCCCGAAAGAGTGAAACTCTTGTAAATGTTTGTACTTAAAAAGAGGAATTACCCCCCACTCAAAAGAATCAAAATCCCTCCAAAAAGAGTGGAATTCCACTCGTTTGAGAGTTAAACGAAGGACAACACTTTTGAGGAGTGAAACGTAGGACACAGAAACGAGTGGAAATCCACTCTTTTTTGGAGGATGTTCACTCTTTTTGAGTGGGAATTCACTCTTTTTAAGTACAACCACTCATTTTTTTAAGTGGTTTAAAAGAGTTTCACTCTTTTGGGAGTGTACTTTTCACTCGTTTACATTTAGAAAGTACTTAATGATTCTGGAGGGCATGCTGTGATGTATATCCCCCCCCCCCCAAAAAACACTCAACCTGACGCAATAGATTATGTACTACTTCGATCCCCCCATATGGTGGTGCAGAAAGTATATTGCTGATTATGTGTACATATCAATTTAGCCAGCCTAGTGATGCAGCATCGAGGAAATTTTGTGCTTATTAGAAGCCATACATATTTGTGTGTAAAAACTACGATGAAATACTAAATTATTCTTGATTGGGTTTCGATATGTTTGTAGGATGTTTCACCATTAGGAAACCCGTCAACTTGGGAGGTCCCCTAACAAGATCGTTGTAGTTCAATTTTTTCACCAAGCTGTTTAACCATGAGAAAAACATGAAACCATGAAAAAAAAAGTAAAAACCCATAAATTATTGAAAGCACGCATGCAGATGACTTACTGTAATTTAGGATTATTGGTATGGAATAGGTATGAGTTGAGTTGTGCAAGATGATTGGATGTGGTGTGGGTATGAATTTGTTGTACGAGTTTATTCAAAGTATGTTGAGGGATGTTTTAGAATTCAAGCTTTGTGTCAACTAGCTAGGCAATGTCCAATAAAACAACATAGGCTAGGCAATTCCAATAAATCCCGTTTTGGTTATGCCATAGATTCTTGAATTAAGTTAGGCTGATTTAGTTTATGTAAGGTTAGGGTTTTATAAATTTCGGGATTTGGATGAGCGAAATTTGAGTGTAATGAAATCTTAATTATGTAGACCTTTATTTAATTTTAATTGAGTTATGCGAGTTTAACTGTTTTGAGCCTAGGTTCAATTTGTTTGTGTTTCTTCAGGAATGATAGGTGGCTGGGTGTCCTTCTGTCTGAAGAACCCCGCCTATTCCCGTGAAATTTGTTATGTTGAAAATTACGTAGAATTGGGGGCTTGGATTTTTTAACCCATCAATGAGGGTTGTTGCGATCGAGAGCGGCGTTTTTTAATGTCGGCTCTTATTAGCGAAAACTAGGCGGTCTTTATGTCTGTTTGCGCCGACAAAATTGCAAATGTTCTAGAGGTGGTGTGGGCCTTTTGTGGTAGAGGAGACTTTATTTTTTTTAATTTTTTAGTGACGGCAGTGAGTTTGGGGAGGCTTTCTGTTTTCGGCATCTTTGGATGCCTAGCATTGTCGCTTTCTCACGAATGCTATGGGTTTATGTGTGCTACTGATAACCGATGGTATTGGGGTGGCGAAAATGAAAACGTGAGCAAAGTGGTCTTGCTACCATATCTACCAATGAGCTACCAGGGCCAGCTAGGGCAGGGATGAGGTCAGACACGGAAGGGAGTTCATTGGGACTGAGTGGGATTTTAGTGAAACAGGACTCTGATGATGAAGGTCGCACGAGACGATTCTAGAGAAGCTGGTTACTTCAACAGAGAAGTGAAAAGTGGTCTTCCTATACTACAACAGCAACAAAAAGAGATGGTTGTAAAAACTTGGGCAATGAGAGAATAATTAAAAAACTCAATATGATATTATTTACCAATTCTGTAAAGCGTTTTGCAATTCGATGACCCCGGTCCGATTTTGAGACACCAGGATCGACTAAAAAGAACAAATTGTGTATGGCACCCACACTGCGCAAGGGCGTGTCTTTACACAACGGAATAATCTAATTAGGTCGCCCAGGGCAACCGGGCACGTGTCGGCCCAGCCAGTAGCACACTCGAGGCATAGGCCTATAGACGTGTTATAGCTTTACAGTTTGCTCGAGGTATGATGTTTTGATTTTTATTTTGTCAGGTACTCAAAACGTCGAAACAACAAAATCAAGTGGTAAAACTTGGAGGGGCGTCAGCTAATCGCCACAACAACCATAGGAACGCAGTGCAGAGGCAGAATGGAATGTTGTGTACAGTTGCTTGATTTTATGCTGCTTAATGGAGGTAAAATAGGGCAAATTCCAATTTGTTCAGGCAGCTGGAATGAACATCGGTGATATTAATTTTCATGATCCCATCTTTGAGAGCAGCCTGGCTAATCATTTGCCGATGTAGGTAAGAGCTTCTACACCCCATCTCATGCTCTCATTGAGGTTGTGTAATCAGATTGTGATCCTATTCGCTGTCCAATAATTTCTTATACAAGATAAGACATTTTTGTACAACCTTTTAATTAAATTGTTCATTTTGGCCCACCGAGTATTTACTATATATTCCTCCGTGGATTGATGTTGAACTTTCGTCCAATGTTTTTTAATTAGAAGTTAGTAAAACCAAAATAACAGTAAATGGGGGGGGGGAAGTGGGAAAGTATTTTTTAAATTATTTTTAAAAATACAAACCTAGATTTGACCATTGAAAATAAATACTGGTGTTATTATAACTAGACGTAAAATATGATAAAAATAAAAGAGACTTGGACAATAAAACACCAAATAAACAATAACAGGGAAAAAACTATTGTATACAAAGGACTCACCTTTCATTAAATGGTTAGGAAAAATTCCAAATAGAGATAGGCAATGACGAAAATCCCCCCAAGTCCGATATTAAACACGTGTTCCATCTCCACCTGGTCTGCATCTAATTTTTAGAAAAAAGGGACCTGTCGATTTTGTTATGTGAGCTATCAAATAAACCTCGACTATATCACGCGCCCTCAGGGTTTTTTTGTTTATATTTGTTTCACTATTGAACTGCTTGTTTCTATTTGTATTAACATTGTAATGCTGAAGCATGTGGTAATTAGTGGGCCCCAGCAATCGTCAATTAAGAGGTTGTTTTATTATGGGTTAGATAAACCAACATGTTGAAAAAATTTCTATCAGTATAAATTGTTCCCGCCCCTACAAAAAATGGTTTAACCTAAATTTGCATGGAACTGCCGGAAGGGTCTTGTGAATGAAAGTAGCTATGAGGCGGTACCAGATAAGTTGAGCGATATGAGCGTCAGTGTCGGACGTTTCAAAAACATACATCACATCCTTCGAAAATTTAATTTGGAAATCTCAATGTAACACATTATGGAAGTTGATTTCATGAATGATATGATAATGAGTGGAGGGGAACTTTATTTTGCTTTGTTTGAAAAGTAACGTTCGCACGTTTCATCATGTTAGTACAGCTACGTATGATAATAACACTTCATAATGAATGTCGAATGGATTGGCCAAAGATAATTTTACGGTACCAGTTCGGATGCATGAATGACATATTTCGCTGTACATTCGCAATCGGATATAGATAGTATGTAGACCGCAGCAGGGTCTCAAAAGATTCCAAGTTCTACTTGTTTACATCAAAAAATTCGTGAAAAACATGATAAAAAAACTATAATATAACAACAGGGGACAGATTGCATTTTAGAAGGTTGGCAAATTTGGGCTTTTGATGCCCAAACCAGTGTCCAAAAGCTTCCAAAATATTTGAGAGCCCACGTGGCCACGTAACCATAATGTGTATTGATCCCCAGATAAATCTAAAACTCCTTTATTTCTCGAGCCTATCAGCTTACCTTGCCGTTTCTCCTAATTTTGATCGATCTCTTTCCGTTTAACGCCGAACCATGGATAATGTTGGATATTTACCAGTAAATTGACAAACACACGCTGTCGGGAAAGACGCCGTACCTTAGCAATGCGAGAAGAGTAGCATCTTGATTCTTCAATATTTATACTAATAGATAACCTGGAAGAAATACGACGAACCGATACTAGTACAAATTAACAAAATTGGGCTCAAAGTTTGGAGTGTCAGAGCATGTTGAACTCTCCGAAAAGGGAAGCAGGAGGTTAATTGAGACAGATTTGAAGTCGGCAAGGTCCGATGGGAGCTATTTTATAAAGGTGAGGGGCGCGAAATGGGTCAAAAACGGTCGTAAAGTAGAATATAGTAAATATTTTTACCAGGGTCGCCAGAATAATGGTAATATAAAGTGTAAATTCGTTGTAAAATTTGGTCATCTGTCTATAGGGATAAAGGAAAATCGTATTCTTGAGAATTGTTTATTCCAATCGTCTCATCTAAGTCTCTGTTTATTCCTGGTCGTGAACGGGCACTGTTTGGGAATGTGTAGAGATCAGTGTGCCGGGTCACATCTTCGTCCCACATGTTCGCCCAGACCGGGTTATCGTGTTTATTCGAATGTAGAGCTCCATTTTCATAATATACTTATCGTCAATGTTCAGGTTTTTGCTTGATTAGAAATTTATCCAATAACACAGACTCCCCAATACGACGATCTAATGGTCCGGACTAGAAAACAAACACAAGAATGTGAATGTGCCTTCGGGCTCATGGTGATCCCCAAAAATTTTACAAAACACACCATGGTGTTGTACGGAGCGGAGTTAACAAGATCGAGTACAAGCACGTGTAATTTACGATGTGGTTTATGCAAATGACCCACCTGAGGATTCGCGCCAAAAACGGGCTGGGTTCCAGTGGGGATTTGCCCCCCATTTGGAGCCGAAAACCCGACGTTAAACATTAGTGGGGAGGAATCACTACGGGGGCACCCGAAACTTTTCACCTGCCTTTGTTTTTAGGGATTCGTGATGTCATAATAGATTGCAGTCAGGTCTAAATGCATCATTTATTAATATTAATATAATCCTCCGTTTCCAATAAACAATAACTTATTTTTAAAAAACACATTTGATTCATGATGTTACTTTAAGTCTTAGGTTACACCTTCCCTATAATGTCTCCATTTGGACCTACCACTAGAAGAGATGGGGAGATAGGCCACGGGTATCGGTCTGGATTCTCGGGAGGCCAAGGATCATTAGGTCACGAAACTAAGTGGCGTGGGTGTAGCTTAGGCAGGAAATAGATCAACTTTGATTGATTAGTGGATCAAAGGTCATCTGGGATCATTCAAGGTCAAAGAAAGTCAATGGTTAAACATTGGTTTTTCGGCGACGAGGAGTCGCATCGTTCCATAACTGGTGGGTGGGTGCCCCTTGGGCCCGTCTCGAAGACCCAAATTTTGATTGGTCTGTGGATCAAAGGTTCATCAGGGGTCATTCAAGGTCCAAAGGAGGTCAAATGGGGTGCTAAACAATTTTTTTATTGGTGTACTGTTTTATGGACATGAAAACTTGGAAGGGGCGTTGATTGTTGATGCCGAAAATTTAAAGGTCACAACAAGGGGGTCATAGGGGTCATTCAAGGTTCAAAGGAGGATAAACGTCGGTTTGTCTCGGGAGACCGAGAGAGTACACGTTCCTGAACTTGGTGGGTGGTGGGTTTTGCCCCGTGACCGTCCGAAAATGATTTTGTATTGGTTTGTGGATTCAAAGGTCAAAGGGTCATTCAAGGTCAAAGGAGGTCAAATGAGGTAAACGTTGGTGTATGGACAGAAATTGGAGAGAGCGTGTGTGTCGAGTGTTGATGCCCAAATAAATGTTAAAGGTCATGAAAAAATTATCTATATTATTAAGACCGGTGGTGCCGTCTGTTGTGTGTATGACTGCGTCTATTTTATCGGAGCCCGAGGGAAACTTGGTGGGTGGGGGGGGGTGAACATGCGGTTGCCCCTTGCAGAAAGAAGACCGAATTTGTATGGTTAGTGGATCAAAGGTCAGCGGGGGTCATTTGAGGTCAAACAGGTCAAATGGGACAGCGTCGATTTTATCAGAGACCGAGGTGAAACTGGTGGGTGGGTGCCCCTTGACCGTCCGAAATACTGAGATGTATTGGTTAGGGCATACTTGGAAAGTTGGTGAATTGACTTGAAACTTGGGAGGGTTGGGTCGGTTTTTTGATTTGCCAAATAATGTTGAGGTCAGGACAAGGTCATTAGGGGTCATCAAGTCAAAATGAGGTTAAATGTTTGTTCTCGGAGGGACCGATGGGCCACGTTCCTGAAACTTGGTGGGTTGGGTGCCCCATGACCGTCCCAATTCCAAGGTTGTATTGGTTAGTGGAATCAAAGGTAATCAGGGGTCATTTAAGTTCAAATACGGTCATCCAATTGGGGAGTAAGGGGTTAAACAATGGTGATGGACATGCAACTTGGGAGATGGGGTCAGGAGGTTTTTTTCGGTTTGTGATGCCAAACAATTTTTTTTAAGGTCAGGACAAGGTCATTAGGGTCTCATTCAAGGTCAAATGAAGGTTTTAAGTTTGTTTCTCGGAGATAAAGGGTCGCATGGTCCTGAAATTGTGGGGGGGTGCCCCCCTTGACGTCAGAAGACCGAGTTGATTGGTTAGGGATCAAGCATTAAGTCAAATGAGCGTCAAAGGGATAACATTGTGTATGGACCATGAACTTGCGAGAGTGGGGTCGCATGTTGATCCCAAAAATCTTAAAGGTCCAACAAGGTCATCAGGGGGTAAGTCAGGTTGAAAACTTGGTGGGCAGGGTCTATTGTGATGCCCAAAAATATTTGTAAAGGTCACGACAAAGTCGAATCAGGGGTCATTCGTCAAACTAAACAAAAATGGGGGTAACCTTGGTGTATGGACGTGAAACTTTGGGGAAGGGGGGTGCGATGTGGATTGGCCGAATATTTAAAGGTCCAGGTCATCAGGGGTTCAGTCTCAGTCAAGGTCAAATGGGGTGTAAACAGATATGTATGGACATGAAACAGACAAAATTCAGGTGGGCAGGGTTGATTGTTGATGCCGAAAAATGTATAAGGTCATCAACCAGGTCATCAGGGTTATTCAAGGTTCAATCATAAGGATGGTCAAATGGGGTGAAACTTTTGATGTTATGGACATGAAACTTGGAGGGGGGGGGGGGATGGGGGTCGGTCGATTGTTAATGCCGAAAATTTTAAAAAGGCACAAAGTCATTAGGGGTCCTTCAAGGTCAAAGGAAACCGCAAACAGCAAGAGATGACTCCAAACTTAATCAACTATGCTTCCCTAACACCCCAATTGATGGGTTACTGCATCATTGATGCACTGTTGTTATAGAACACCGCAATTCAGTATTTGTGATTGTGTATCGGTTGTGTAATTTACAACATGAAGGGCTTTTGTGTTTGTATAAAGAAAACTGTTCAATTATTTTTTTGTGAATATTTGTTGAAAGTGTTAATTTGAAGTTTAATGGAGAATGAAGTATTTCTAAACAAAGGTCTACATTAGTTTGCGGTTGTATTAGATTAAAATATTAGTTTCGTTCAGTAGGTAATTAGAATGAGGTATTTTAATTTTAAGTTAAGGTAGGTTATTGCCCACATTTTGGATGTTGATCGAATTGAATAATCAAAAATGAGTGGCACTGTGTGATACTCATGCAAATAATTAAATTTCTTACTCTGATGTGGAATATTTGTTTTTTAGAAATAACGAATTGGTGAATTGAAATAGATTGGAGTTAACTGTTGCGTGTGCAATATTAACATAAATATGGACGTGTTGCCAATATCAATTTAAATTTGTAGACTGAAGACTGAAGAGTTTGGTTTGTTTGTGTTTGCGGTGAATAATCTTATACTTATATCAGCGAAAATGGTTTGAAAAATTTTGGATGTAGATGGTGTTAATTGGCAAAATTGATTTTGTGTATGCAGATTTGTGATTATCGAGTCCTTTGGATTTAATTTAAGGGAGTGTATTTTGGATTGGGATAATCGTTGTAAAATAAACAATGTTCCATGAAAGATTTTGCAATGGAATTTAATCCATTTAATGATTTTTGAAATGGAAACTAGATAATGTAGATTTAGTAATGACAAGCGTATATTTTTTTATGCGACACTAATGAAGAAAGTATATTTTACATACCTTTTGAACGATTTGCTATACTAGTAAATTGAACGATCAATGAATTTTTTACGATTTCGTCTGAACGAATGTTTAATGATGGATATGCATGAAATTAAGATTTTTTTTTCAATGATGCTGCATGATCACAATTATGTACTTAATATTGGTTACATGGTAGTTTTAAGTATGTGCAAATGCTAATGTGCGACACTCCTGTTGTACTTATATTTTATAGAAAATGTAAACGGTGAAGACACCTTCTGCAAAGGAGGGTAGGTAGTAAAGTAGGATATTTATTAGGAGATATTATTGTGAGATATTATTAATTTCTTGATTAGTATTTTTATGTAGGAGTACACATTAAATTATGACAATGCATTTTGTGGGAGTGAAACTGTTGGTATGGCGCAACTTTGGTGGTATTGCTAGTTTTGTAACGAATAAGTTATTACGCCAAAATGTCATTGGTCCTTTTAGCCTACGGTGAGTTGTAATTGACCAATCACAGAAGGGCACGCCGGTAGCGTCGCGTGGGTGTGATTGTGATTGATAGTGTGGCCAAATCTCACTCGATATTTTGGTTTCTTCAGCGGCGGACTGTTCCGTCTCAGCTCCTTAACTAATATGATTTTATTTGTGTCGTCGTGTCGCAAATTTTTTTTTAATTAAACTCTTAGTTTCAGTAAAGTATGTCTGCACGTTATAATTTGTTCATCTCAAGTCTATGCTTGTTACAT
The DNA here is from genome assembly GCA_023653785.1 of Ophioderma brevispina. Classification (NCBI taxonomy): domain Eukaryota; kingdom Metazoa; phylum Echinodermata; class Ophiuroidea; order Amphilepidida; family Ophiodermatidae; genus Ophioderma; species Ophioderma brevispina. Next base: position 86,539 of record JAMKCH010019912.1, read on the forward strand.
TCAGCACCTTTAGCTGTTGTAACTGTACCCACGTTACCCGGAAGCGAAACCTAAATCATATGTTTACACCCAGGTGCAGGATGTTCTCATAAGAGGAAAAATCAACAATTCGACCATCTGATACAAAACCATCCATAGAACCTTTGTTTATTCGGAGATATTTGAGATAAATGGGGACTGATAACATAGTCTCTTAGGCAGGACCAAAGTAGATAATTATTTTTGCAGACGAACAACAGGCTACAACGATGGGAACCCACACTTTAGTAGATCCCGACTAGGGGAGAGGATGACATTCATTTAGAGGTAGTATCAGGATTTGACAATCAGAAATCCGAAAAATCCCAGGCGGTGCCGGTCATTGATATTCGTTACTAAAGTTGGGATTTAGAGGTGGCGAACTGGGGTGTGTAAGACCAATTGCCGAAATATCGCTAAAATCGCCCTTCTTTGGGGACCAAGTTTAACTCATCAATTTCATTTAAGCTTACCAAACAGACACTCTACAGCTTTGGCATTAGTTATAAAACGATATTTGGAGCAACTTTTCATCCAACAAAAATGTTGGATATTGAAGACATTTGAGAAAAAAAAATTTGAAATTGAATAGTTTAGGGATTTTATTTCAAATGGCCGGTGCCTTCTCTCTTCAGCAGACCACAAGTACGTGATTGCGTGGGACGAGATTAAAATATGAGCTTTGTGGATGTTTGGTTACAGAGAATGGACAAGTATATTAGCTCGTCACCCATCGCCATAATATCTTTGCCCATCACCGAGCCCGACCGAGTCCCGCGTCGATGAGTTGCCCTAACATTGCATCCCGATTTTGCATTCATATTCAAACTATCGTAAAATAAAGCCCACAAAACGATTCTGAAAAATTAAAGGATGGAGTCTGGGCGGAGGAGAGGAGGATTGCTGTGCAGGTGCATTGTACTGCTGTTTGTCCGCGGGCTAGCTGCAGCACCATGCATGGGCACTTGCATGACTGCAGTGTGGGTGATGGTGTTGGTGACTGAGCGGGGGGGCTGTGTGGGCATTGCTATGCAGAATCACCAGCACCATTCAAAGGCTGAGTGGGCAGCGTTTATTGAAAGCACTTGCCCAAATGCCTTGGTATATGTGTTTTTGAAATTTTCAACTTATGCATTTGGTTTGGCTTTCACTGTTAGTCAAGGTTCGGAAAGAAGAATTAGTATTCTGCCACAGCAGCTACGAGTGCGGACAAACGTTAAGGAATTAAAAACCGCATGTAAAAGGGCCGAATTTTAAGTGGGGGCAAAAAACTAAATTCATCCCTATGTTCAACAGGGCAGGCTGTTGAACAGCAACGCCCATACAACATTGTACAAACCGTGTAAGTTTGGTACACTGACTATCGCAGAGCATAAAGGCATAACGTATGGCTGCAACACGTTGCGGAGAAAGTTACCAAAGCGTTTCGACATTCGGCAATGCGTTGCGGCAGGCCAATCAAAATCGTGAAATTTCTGTGACGTATTTAAAAAAAGAACCACAATGCATGCTAGATACTTGCAACATTGTTGCAAACCTGCACCGATACGTTGCGAGCTCACAACGGTTGGCAAGCTTAACCACACGCGTTGCTAAGGTCACAGGCCATAAGGGTTGTAGAATGTATTGCCGCACACACGTTGTGAGAAAAAGTCCCAACACGTGCGACAATTCGGCAACGCGTTGCGACATTTCAGAAACGCGTTGCGGTGTCGGCCCAATCAAAACATGAATTTCTGTGACGTATTTCAAAATATAATCTCACAAGCGTTGCGAGGTTGCAAACCTTCACAAACGCGTTGGTGAGGCTTGAAACGCGTGTGAAAGCCATAAGGGTCATTAACGTATTGCCGCCACGCGTTTGTGGATACTATTTTTGAAAATACGTCACAGAAATTCATGATTTGATGGCCGACGCAGCAAACGTCGTTGCCAGAAACAGGTCGAGTCGCAACGCGTTGCTCCTTTCTCACAACGCGTGGCGGCAATACGTGATACCCTTATGGCTTGTGGACCTTCGCAACGCATTGTAAAGCTCGCAACGCGCTTGTTGAATTCTCGGCAACGCGTTGTGAAGGCTTGCAAAGCATGTGAGTTTCAACCAACGCGTGCGAGATACATTGCAACGCATTGTGGGTCTATTTTTTTTAGATACGTCACAGAAATTGATCATTTTAATTGGCCAACAACGCAACGCGTTGTGATATTTCGGCAACGCGATGCTACTTTCTCGCAACGCGTGCAGGCAATACGTTATGGCCGTAGTTGCATACACGACAGCTTGGTCAAGACCACAGCCTCAGATTACGACCCACCCAAACGTGGCAATAACTTATCGCAGAAACCTCGGACTGAACTGCTAGGATAAGACATGCATTGCAAGCTAGTGGACTAGTCAGTCCGCAAATAGCCAGTCAAACAACCATAATTCAAGAATTCAAAGTCAAAGAAAGCTAAGAAAGGGGGTGAACCGAAGCATTCATTGGTCCATTTTTAGGGTTTGGGAATGTCTTGTTTGGTCACCTGTGACGTCATTGACCACCTAACTCACTGAAGGAATAAGGCCGTTAACGGACTAAAGCGACATGCTGAGATGGGTATGTTGGTCAACCTCTGAAATCACATGGCGTAACAAGATATTTTATTGACTTCGGGTCTCCCTCACTTGAAATCGCATTGATACCAAAAAAACAGCCAGATATTACCAAATTTGAGTTAATCAGGACCAGCCATTTTGGATATTCTGAAAAGGAGAGTAAGTACCGGTGTGAAAGCAGATATAGTCCGGTGGGAACAAAGGTCCGGGCTCCATAGACGATAACGGAATCAAAGCGTGAAACTAATATTGCGTTAAGAGTCAATGAATTGAGTGCTCTATATTCTTTACCATGTACATTGGACTATGAGTACCTACCGGACTATAATTACTCTACACCGGTTCCCAAAATAAGAATGGACATTTATAACGCGCCAGACTCCGGCCCGAATTTCGCTCACTGCGCTGTTGCCAAATTATTATTATCGCCATCATTCAGGGCATCGGTCATGTGCAATCATTCGCCTAAATCATCAAAATCATACCTTTATTCGCATTCTAAAAGCTTATCATTTAAATGCTGGCTCAGAGATTTCGAGAAATATATAAATTTTGAGTAGAAATTAAAAATTTCATCAAGAACTAAAGATAGTCAAAAATGTTCCAAGTCCAAGTTAGAGATGAATCGGGTTTTCCGTTAAAAAGTCTGATAACTGAGTGAGTCTAGATAGTGGAAGCTAGCTGGGGTGAACTGTACCTTTTAAACAAGCTTTGTTGTCTGGATCAAATCCAGGTAGTTGAGTATTTCTGTAAAAAGATTACAGCCACAAAAGATCACTTCGACTTAGAAGTAAGTATTATCTCCATAGTTATGTTACGATCGCCGGGTGAAGATAGTTACTCGCAGGGGCTTCACAGCGGATGAAGAGCACACGCTGTCTTTAGCAATTTATTGATATTGCGCATGCGCTCAACAAAATCACGTTGCCTGTCAAAAAGTGCTCGCTGTTGACCGAATTGCTTAGATAGTGACCTTCACCGCCTGAAAAAATCCTTAAAAAAACTCAGTTTTGCATGTCTGTAAAGCAAAGGCTAGGTATCCTAACATCCTACAAATGATAAGCCCAAAGCAGCCTAATAAGGAACAAAATCGGATATTTTGAGTCATATGTCTGTACGGACTCTTACAAAACACGTAATTGAAGGGAATCATATCTTGAATACTGCTGCTTTATTCCTTTTGGCAATTTCACTTGAAAAATATCTTATGGGAATCACAGAATTATCTTCACTTCTAAGCTATTCCTGCAAATTTCAATAGTTTGACTTTTTTTGGTGGATCCACTGATAGGTGTCTGTAAGGAGTGAAAGAGAGAGAGATGAAAACCAAAGTTTGTAATCCGGTTTTGTCCCATCAAACAGGGGTGGCCTGATACACCTCACACTTAAGGCAATACTGCTGCGGGAGGATGATTGGAGCACAAAAGATAATTGACCGGATTGCCCTTCCTGACAACCAACCACAGTTTTCGGTGGTGGGCCTAGCCTTGGGCAACTATGACCACAATACAAGGCGGATGTGGTGGATGGCCGCCAAGCTATCCAGAGCTGATGCCATGTAGGTAGATCTTCTTTCATTCTACCAGGTAACCAGATACCCTCCTCAATCAGATTTCCGTAGCAAACTGATGGGGGGGTATGTGGTGGACAGTTTAGCCGCCAAACATACTCGGCCATGAGAAAAGGTTAGTACTGGTTAACAGGATACAGTTAGAGGCCTCAAGCAAATCCGACCTGAACCTTTGGTATGTGCCTATAGCTGTTTTCTAAGGCAATCAGAGAATGAGAAGACAGGAATTCTAAGGATGGCACTGACCAGACATGTAAATCCCATATCAAATTTGCTTAACTTTTGTAGGACCCCCTAAATCCCAACACCTTATTACAAATCTAATGGCGATGCTTCATTCTCTAGCCAAAACATTCTCAATTTGACAAACTCGCAAATTCAAGTACCCCTGATGAGGGACGTAAATTACAAGTCGAGTGTGAATTAGAGGGGAAGCTCTAGCCTAGTGTCTAACCGATACCGAGATATCTGTTATACCGTATCTGTACTTTTTTGGTATCATCGCAGTTTTCGCACAGCCAAAGCTTGCCAGAAGTAGAAAATTGAGTTAGGTTAAACCACTAAAAATGGGCGAAAATAGTAAGTTAGGAACAACATAAACACTCTGTGTACATAAAACTAAGACATTGATTGTTTCTGTTTCGATTTATTTTCCACCATTTTGACCATCAGTTTGGAAAACCAATTTAATTCAGCTTGGACCTCTTTGATATAATCGAAACGGTTTGGTAAAAAATTGGTAATAAAAAATGAGAATATTGTGCTTGATACCGATCAGGACGTAAAGGAATAATCTGCCGGATTTCAAGCATACGATTCTATCTATTCTTCTCTGCTCAGCCTATTAGTTCAAGAGCCTGAATCATCTTGCTAGCACAATGTATATTTATGGGGCCAGATCATCAAAACCTTAAATACTAAAACTAAATATCTGTAGCATAGGCTAAGGAACCTATGAGCCATGAGAATTTGGAAAATACATAGCAAATCGTTACACAACCTATGAAATGTAACAAATACACATGATCCAGGAGATAAAATGTAGGCTATTTAGTAAGTAATATAGCGAGCTTGAGGCAAAGCTGTTATATAGACTAACATGAACGTGTATTGAAAGTGAAAAGATTACCAAACCAAATCAAGATATTTTACTTTCTGCAAACCTTTGTTCAGATTTGTCATTGTTGTCATCTTGTACGTAATTATTTATTAACACATTGTCAGATAAACACAGGGATGTCCCCAGATCATTATACTCTGTCCAGGAATTTATTTTCTCCTTTTCGCGGGGTTTTGCCGTTGCTAACGTGTGTGCTGCAGTGTACGCACTCACATATGTGCCTGTTTGGATCGTTACACACGACCGTGATTGGTTGATCTAAAATCAGCTGTTGTTGTTCAACTTGTTGCTATGCTGAGGCGTGAATTGGCTTGCGTACGGTCGTGACTTACACGCGCAATGGAGAGAAAATAAATATGTGGACACAGTATAATAGAGGTGTTGCCGGCAAAACTGTCTGTTTTGCTGACACAATTTTAAATATCTCCGCTGGATACACCAAGAAATTTTCCTTGTTGATTAAAAAATCTGCAGGCAATGCCACAAGCACAAGCAATACCACAATTTATGCCTTATCAATATCACAATTTATGCCTTACCAATACCACAATTTATGCCTTACCAATACCACAATTTATGCCTTATCAATACACATGCTTACAGTGCAAAAATCAAAAATAATTGATTGAATTCAAGTATTTCAACTACATCCTTTTTTTTCATTGATACTGATACTAATGCAAACAATTTCATTTTAGACTGTTTTGATTGATTCATAACTACAATCCCTGAAATTTAGAGCATAATCTAGTTGGACAACTGTAGTTGATACCATGATATATTTGTGGCATGAAAAGTGCATAATTTTCAATAAAAAAGTTAAAACTGATTATAGTCACTTAAATGGCACAGGAAGTTAGATTCAAGTCCAATATGCTGTTCTTTATATTCTCATATAGTACAGCCAAGAGCAAGGCAGATTGTACACTCCTTTATAAGTGTTTGAAACTTTTATTTCTAAATGTTGAATTTAAAATGCTTGTTTCAAACCTACATAATCATTTGAAAAAATGACAAAAATTACTAGTAATAATATTGGTTTTATATCACTGATTCAATTGTTGATAAATCTACTAGAACATTTTTGTCATCCCCTTAAGATGTATTTGACGTGCTCGAGGTAACATCACCAAGTCAAATTAGTGGCTTAGAAGCAGTCACTATATAAGTTACAATATGCTCATGCACCAAGGACACAGTTCAGTGTGTTGTACTTGTACATACATTGACATCAACTGACCTTGTGTGATCTGGGTATCATATATCATACCCCAAAACCAGGGGGTGTATTTTCTAAACACATTGGTGAATGAAAGCTACTGAACTGAGCCAAGGGAATTGAGATTTTACTAGCTCATAGTGAATGAAGTTTGTAGCTTCGAAAGAGGAGCACTTAAAGAAAACCTCAAAATTCTTACAGATAATTAATCCATGTGTATAACCT